>JAFELO010001670.1:305819-327374 GCA_017140195.1 Eumaeus atala
GGGGGGGGGGGGGGTAAGGACTTTCTTACCCAGATTTACATAAGAAACTTAAAAAACGCCTTGCTCGGTATAAACTTTTATGTCACCGTCGGTATCTCCGAACCGATACGATAGGGGGTTCTCCAAGAAGAGCTTACTCCCATCTTAAAGGACGGCAACGCGCCTGCATAACCTCGGGTCATGCGGATGTCTATGGGCGGCGGTAGTTACTTAACACCTGCTCGTTAGCCCCCTTATCCATTGAAAAAAAATATGTTTTTTTTCTGTGGTAAATTAGCAGCACTAAATGAGCCCAAAATTTTTGTCAAGTGCTTTTTTATTAACATTTTTCATGAACACGACTCCTCTATTGTGCTTCAGCTATTGAGGCAATGATTTTTTGAAATATTTTCTTTCTTGTGAATGGGCAACACTAAATTACAACCTAGATTAGATTGTAAGTTTTCGACCATGTATAGGGATTCGATGACCGGCTGGCTGGCAGTGGGTAATGTGGCGGTTAGTCCGCGTATTACGCTAGAGGTCGCGGGTTCGAATCCCGCCTAGGTCATGAATGTTTATATAATAAAAATCGTATATATATTCAATTTATAAACCTTATAAAAAATATTAAATATATTTCCGTCGTCTAGTACCTATAACACAAGTCCTCACGGTACTTAGCACAGGGCTATGCTGGCGTGCTGTGTTAAGTCCACAGATATTATTATTCGATGAGTACACTGCTAGCTTGCCACAAAGCTAACAGTGGCGTAATTTTTGATGAAACTTAAAGAGCACTAGATAAGCGCAAAATTTTGAGCTATCTCAGGTGATTCTGCTCATGTGGGGTTAAGAGGAAGATATAAGTTACTGAATATAGAAAGAAGGAGAGTTAATTTCCGTATATTGCTATACTCAAAGTCTTCTAAAATGTTTTGATGTAACTCGGTCCGTTTACTCTTGGAATATATATAGAATCAATAGGAACCAACGTAATCTGTTTTTTGTTTGAGAGAAATTTGTACATACTTACATACACTTACGGAATTCAGCAAATGTGCTTGGAGGCATAAACCTATCACACACACTTTTTTGTGACGAAGGGGAATGCATTTACGCACGATACCTGAGAGCCCGGGTAGGCGCCTCCCCTGACCTATGTTGGACTCGGCAATTGGGTAACAATACCAACTTAACCCCTACGAGAACCTACAGCCGCTATTAATGGAGGGTCCCGGATCTGCAGGCAACAAGACCCCTCCAGCGATAGGCTGGCCTCGGCGAAAAAGCAAGACTTCACCTCCTCGGAGACCGTCCGGCTACGCTAAGACCAGTCCCCACGACCCCGTGTCTCGATGTTGTGGACCGGGTTCCCACCACGGCCCGACACGGCACACAGGGGCACTACTGATGGCGCTGCAGGCGCTTCGTACCCCCATTCGTTGTCGGCGGGGGGAGGCCGCGTCGGCAGCCTCCTCTCTCACCCGCTCGTCGGCTTCCTTCTGGGACATGACGGTCTCGCAGAAGGAAGCCATCGCTTGGTAAAATGTTATTAAACTACAACAATATAACATATAGGTAAAATTGAAAATAGCATTTTCTTAACTCGATAAAAAAATACAACATTATCATAATTATATTTTAATTTCAAATTTTTTTTTTTCAGTTCGGATGCCTATATAAGTTCCTTATTACAATAATTCAATATATCTACTTAAACTATTTGTGCAACCATCTGACAAGTTGTTTCAAACATGTTATAATAAACGGTCAACATTTTAAGCTCATGTATTGTAAAATATTCGAAGTGTTATATGTTATATACACGAGTGCCCAAAAGCTTATTTAAAAAAAAAAGAAAAATTTGTACTTTCTGTTTTCGGCAGTTTTATGGATTAACTATAAATATGTAGCATTGTCTAGATATAAGTCTTCTATATAATGAAATGCAGTCATTCAAAGCAGTATTTTAGCAATAGACTGCAAATTGGATATAAATGTTACCTTTTTAAAAAGAAATTAGGAGCTAGTTATAGGCTATATACAGGGATTTTGTTGACAAGACTGCCTTGTCTTGTTCGCGTACCCACGCCGCGAAGGTTGCTTAAAACTACATACATATTTGTACCATGTCTTGTAATAAGCGCTTTTCAAGATCCTTCAAGAATGCCTCGTATTCACAAGGGTACAAAAGTACTCGAGATCGGAAAGAAGTTACGAGACACCAATTTACGTTCCTACAGAATGTATTCATTAAGGCTACAAATGTTCCGCGACATGTCCCCGTCATGTCACGAGGCGTTTACCTCGTATTCGCTAAGGGAATGTCAAAGACGGCCGCATTTTACACTAGCAGTGAGGCACGTAATTTCCACGCACCCAGAGTATCCAAATATAAATAAATTACCAATTAAAGAAAAAATGGGAGTTCACTAGACAAAAATGCCCGCGGGCTAGACTGCAGACATGCCCGGTGGACTTAGTTACTGTAGGTGTTTGCAATGTCTGTGGAGCACATTACCAGCGAGGGCCGTTAGGCAGAAAGTGTTGTGACAGACATAATCTCCCGCGGGCATGTTTGTCTGGTGAATTCCTCGCCAACGCCAATTCCGTACTACCTGGGTAATTTGCGCACTTTCTCCCCATCCACTAAATGGGCAAAATCTCAGAAACCGAACCACACGACAGCGCAGCCATCGCTTCACGCCGGTATAATGTGCGCTAGAATTACCTTCGTCATTATTGCCGACATAATTCGGCTGCACATCCTCACTCGTGTCTTCTTGTTACAATTGTGGCCCCAGTCGGTGTAGCTGGGGGGGGAATCACAAGCCAGATTAAAAAAAACATTTTTATGCATGAATGTCAAGGAGGTTTCATTAACACCATGACGCTACAACCAATGTTTATAAGTGTACATATTTTTGTTTAAGATTATTGATTAATCACAGTGAAGTTATAAATGAGACGCCATACTGTAAAACCTCTGTGAAAATCTGCCTAATCGTTGATCCACCGCAATACAAAACGGCGCTGTTTTTGGAAACGGGCTAGTCGTTATGTAATACGCCGATTATACAATCCTTCCGTTATATACAAAGATGGCCTTTAGAATTTTACAGCGGTTATGCAAGTAGGGCCTAATATCCACATACGCTTTCTCACGCAACACATGTTGAACAGGGCCCTGCTCAACATGCGTATTATATTAGAACGCCCTGCAGTCACATCGCGTGTTGAAATAAGCTGTTGGGTATTGAGCTGTCTATCTGTATACTTCGACTTACTACTAGTGCGCCCTCTTATATCGCAGTACGTGTTGAAGTGTACACCTTATACATTTAGCCCCTTATATCAGTACGCCCTTTCTCTCGCAGCGCGTGTTGAAGTGTGCCCCTACGTTGGTCGTAGAAGCCGACGGCTCCTGTTTCGTCTGTGACGACTGTCTCTGGATGAAGCGCTTGTCTTTCGACATTTCAGCCACCTGAAAATAATTCAAACATTAACACTTATTATATCTAACTAATAATTTTATTTAATAATAATCAATTCGGTTAAAATTTAGTTTTTTTTTTCTGATTATTCCCATTACTGCCCAATACACACAAAAAAAGTTCATCAAAATCAGTAGAACCGTTTCGTTTAGTTATACTACAAGCAACGGCATACCGGATCTTTGTGTAGTAACACAAATTTGTGTACAGGCGGCATACTCGCAAAATCATCAATTGCGGTGATCGGTCGGTACTATATACATCAGCTATCCATATATAGAGATCAGTGCCTTTGGTACATAACAAATACGTACCGCTTCATCGATGCATCGGAACTGCCAGTTCCAGTGCACGCGGTAGAGGAAGGGTCGGTGGTCGAAGCGGTTGTCGTCGGGCCCGTAGCTCTCGGCGTGGTACGAGGGAGTCATCACTGTCATCTTGTGTCGGTTGATCGCGTAGCAGCGGAAGAAGTGCTTCACCTTCTCGCCCACCTAAGTGACAGGAATGTAAAATAATTATGTGGTTTTATGAAACCTCTAAGTAAGTTAAAATTACATTTAACTAAAAAGACAAAGATAATGTCAGCTAGAAAATTTAATTTATTCGTAACCAATCACTGATTTAATACTCTTTATCGTGATTTTTATTGTAATCTTTAAAAATGTTTCATCATCATCTTCGGCACTTACCGGTCCACTGCTGGACGTGGGCCTCTCTCAATGGACGCCAAGACGACCGATCTCCTGCTACTCGCATCCATGCCGGACCGGCTACTACACTAACAACGTCTTTCCACCTGGTGAACGGTCGACCAACAATTCGAATTTCTTAACGCGGCCTTCACTCCAGAACCTTACTGGCCATTCTGCTATCTGTTCTTCTGAGTGTGTGACCAGCCCATTGCCACTTGAGCGAGCCTATTCGTCGCGTGATATCGGATACTTTAGTTCTTTGCCTTATGACTTCGTTACGAATTCTGACGGACTGATAAATACACATAACACGTTCAATAGCCCGTTGAGCTACCGCAAACTTGCTGACCAGTCCTACATTAAGAGGCCATGTTGCCCCGTAGGTCATCACGGGGGGACGCATTGGATGAAGACTTTCGTCTTCAAGCTCTGTGGTGTAGGCGACGAGAATGTGCTTGATAATTATTAATTAAAGCAAGTAACACAGTATGGATTGTGAGACATTTATTTTGGCGAATACCTGCACGTGAAGGCCCGCAAGATCCGAAGATCAACCTTCAAATACACCTAACCGTCTTGGAACTAATTCATTATACATGTTAGACACCAAAATTTAGGCCAGCTTGGCGTACATAATGTGGCTCGTCCGTGAAAGACAAAAAGGTCTTCGCTAGTCCGATTAAGTATTTATGCAAATACAATACCATCGCCGAAAAAAAAAGCTCACCCGTTTGTGTGGCCCTGTCTCTGAGAAGCGAGGTGTCTTGCATAATGAATCTTCAGGTTCTTCATGAACGGCTATAGTCCAATTAGGGTACGGTCCCCCCAGTCGTGATCCTCTCAGTGAGACATTCATTATCGTCTGCGCGGAAGTTATTTCAGCTCCCGTGCGCGAGCTGCCCTGGACGACATCGTCGGGGGATAAGGAACCCATGGTCTCTTTGACCATGATAATAATGGTTAAATTGGCTATTAGAAACTTTTCATATTGGATGCATTCTTCCCACCTACGGGAGAGTGGGGGGGGGGGGGAAGTCGAACCCCGTTTTGACCCCAAACCTAGTCTTCTCATAGCATAAGTTCAGGACCGAGAAAAAACTATACTATTTGGTTTGTCCAGCAGCTACATATTCCTTACCTCGTGCGGCGTGCACTTCGCCCGCCACGCGTGCACCAATTTGTGGAACATGCTGTAAGGCCCGCAGTTGTACGTCTTGCGCAGACGCCCGAACTCGGACAGCTCGGCGTACGTCATGCCCATGTCCTGTTCATCTGTCTGCGTGATCTGTCCATCTGTCAGCGGCTCTAGTTCAGCCGTCGGCGGCGCTTGGAGGATCTCTGATAGCGACGGCAGGAAGAACCTGAAAAAAACCAAATATGATTTTTAAAAATCTATAAGCGCTGGCGATTGTCCAAGTGGCGTGGCTCCTATAGTATTATTCATATAAAGAAATCAGTAGATCTTGGCTATGTTATAGTTCAATAGCACATACTATAGTTCGTATTGCAATTCGGGCGCCAATGATCATAACAAACGGCATGAATGGATTGGACAGTAACAGTTATCTACAGTATATATTGTACATAGTGCTACTGAATTATGTAGTAGTACCGGCCTGTAGCGGAAAGAATTTCGTAAATTAACCTTTAAAGCGTCTGATCCACGTGGTCCGTGATACCACTGATCTACATATATAGATAGTCGATACTGTATGCAATCTATCTTTTTTTAGTCACCTGCTCCTGGCGTATCCGAGGAAGGACTTTAGGTCGGTCTTGGAGACGCCACCGATGGGGTTGACGTCGGCGCTGGAGCAGTCGTACTTGGTGACGTATCCTCGCAGCGCCTCGTCCACGTTTGACGAGCCAAGCACGAGCAGTCCACCCGGCCGCCCGCGCGCCCACAGCATCAGCTGCGCCAGTAGGTAGGACACCACCATGCGCAGCCGCGCCTGCGCACATATACTGTTTTACTGACCGCATTTCGGCTACAAGGGGCAATACTAGCCAACTGCGCAAGACAAAGTGGCAATCATTTATACTATCATTATGTGGTAAACTGATTAAACAAATTATTAGAATAAGTGTTTTTTTTCTTTCAGGTTAGGTGTCAACATAGAAATTTACGTTACAAATATACAGCTAAATATAAGTATTTTAGGATTCGGTAAAAAAGTATTACTTTAAAACACACCTGAATGTTTTGCAAGGCGAGGTTTTGTCGGGGACAGCCCCCTTTGCTCCTGAACTTGGGCACGAGGCCGGTAACGGTGGTGAATATTCCGATCACGGCGCTCACGGCCGAGTCGATCATGATCGGGAAGTGGTAGCTACCTATCTCACTGGCGAGCTGGAATACAAACAATTCTTATGTCAACAAACGATATTAGTCACCAAAGCCCTTCTACAAGAATGCAGACATGCGTAGCGCCACGACACTATGCTATGAGTGACCGTGGCTCCACTCCCCTGTGTAACGAGGGAACGTGGCTCCACTCGCCCGTGCTACGTTAGATCATGTCACTATTAGCCAGTGCTACGAGAGATCGTGACCACTTACCTGCGCTACGATAGATCGTGCGTCCAGTCGTCTGTGCTACGAGAGATCGTGACACAATTTGCCTGTGCTACGAGAGATCGTGGATCCATTCGCCTGTGCTACACGAGATCATGGCCCCACTTCCCTGTGCTCCGCAACGTGTTATATAACATAATATTTCCCAATAAAAAAACTGTTCAGTTGGTAATGTAGCGCGCATGGCGTTGTACATGTCGGTATACCAATAGCTAAAGTGTAATATTTAAATATTAAAAAGATCCTAAATATACTACTACGCTACTTTCCGGTACTTACCCTTGTGCTAGGCTACCATAGTCTAATAAGTCCACAGATATTATTTATTATTATTACTTAAAAACAGGCTAGATTACCTGTGAGGCCCTCTGCTTGGTCTCCAGGCTGGAGTTCTCCGTGCCCATGTAGCAGGTGACGAGCAGGCGGTTGCACAGCTCCATGGGGTCCGACGGCACGTAGTCCGGCTGGCACAGGATCTTGCGCACGTCGAACAGCACTTGACTGTCTGTTGCAACGGAGAGAGTCCATTCTACAGCCCGATTATGGGGCATAGGGGGCAAAGGAATCAAGGATACTTTGCCTCCTAGCTGTCTTTTTTATAATATAGAGCGGTGACCTATGGACACCCATTAAGATTGGCATGTTAATAGTCATGATTTTCCGTCGTTTATGGCCGTCGACAGGGTCACCAAAAAGGTCTCCTGTCCGTTTGCTACTTTAAAGAAAAAGAAAAACATTATAAGATAATCCAGTACTCGCCTCGTATCTTGAGCGAAATCAGGAAGAAAAGTGATTGAATTAACTCGTTCAGTGCATTTGTATATCCTCAAGACATATCTGTTGGCGTGGTGTAGTTTTCCGATAAAAGAACAATAAGGGATAGAGTAGGTTGTTGTATATACACGAGGGATGGAATAGGTAGGCAGGTTGTACGGAAAGGGGATACCTTGTAGTTACCTCCTTTCTGGACGGCATCGCATATCTGCGTGCACATGGAGAACACGATGCACGCGGTGCTGGTGGAGTCCACTCCCCCGCTCAGCGGCAGGAAGAAGCCGCCCTGGCCCGAGCGCCGCAAGTAATCCCACAGCCAACACGCCGGACCTACACACCAGAAGTAGTGTTAAATGTTATATAGGGGAATCCACTCGCGGGTTCACCCGCGTACTCCACCTCCGAAATCGCACCATTAACGGTGGAGTTTCGTAAAATACGATCTAACATTTCCTAAAATCTATAAGAACTTCAATAATTATGAAAATTTCGATAACAATCCTTATATAGATGCAGAAATTATTGACAACTAGTCAACTTGTCCTGACAGACGTCGTTCTGTAATTTGAGTCATTACTGTGTTCAAGAAAACAAACGAAAACATAAGAAGTCTTTAGCGTAAAATCCTTATAGCCATTTAGGCTAAAGCACTCGCGCACACACGCAAGCACGCACGCCTACACACACACACACGCACACACACCCACACACGCGCACACACACGCACGCACTCACGCACGCACGCACGCACGCACACACACACACACACGTATTCAGCACGCGCGCGCCCACACACACACACGCACTCGCACTCTCACACGTGTGTGAGTGTCACGCATGCACTCATGCACGTACGCACAATACTCCATTATCGCATGAACTAAATCGAGTGAAATAAAGAAAACATAAATACCCAGTTCAATTTCCTCCTCTGTCGTCAAATACTTCCACTCGATGGGCGCGTTGGGGATGAGGTGCACGTCATCACCATCAGACAACGCGAAGTCCACACTGATGCGAGGGAAAGGCGGGTTGGAGGCCGCGAGGTGGCAGCGCGAGCGGATCTGCGCGCGGTAAGAGCGGATATCCTCTAGGTCTATTGTGGCTGTTATTACTTCCTGAAACATGTCGACATGTATGCCTATGTCCATTGCTTACTTAGTCCCGAAAGCTAAGCCTGGCGAGACAACGAGAGTACACAAACTACAGGGACATGAAATCGAAAAGAAACGATGTTTTCTTTTGCATTCACGATCTTTCCGTTCACAGCATGCAAGAGTATTTATGAACAACTCTGTTGTGCATAGAAGCCGGACTTCACTTAACTCCCGTCTCTCTTTTCAACTGCTAAAGTCATTGCGATCATGTACTATCTCCGCGTTGATTGGGCAGGGAAACTTGAGACACTTCCTACTCCTTTTTTTTTGAGTAAATTCATTGCAGGCCCAAGGCGCTTTTTTAGCATTCCTCGGGCTCTCTGCGAATGATCGCAGATCACAACTGGTGGTCGCTGTCAAATCTGGGGGACACAGGAGTACCAGAAGTGTGAAAGTGTGGTGTGCCATGCCCGTTTAAATGTAAGAGCATTAGTAGAAGTACACGCTAAAGACAACCCGGTAGGCGCGTAGTACAGGGGTAACGCGTATACTATCCCACCGTCGCAACCCCGCTGATTGTTAAAAAGAAACAAGTCGTCGCTCTTAACGATCGTATTCTTGACGAGATGAAAAGTGACTTACGCCTCTTTTGACGCGATCGCATCAATATTGCGCCTGGCGCAGTCTAGTACATAAAATTGCTCACCACATCGATCAGCGCAAACTGCAGCCCTCTATTCACGATATGTCCGTTTACGGCAACGCAAGAGCACCCGTTGAAGTAAACTCTCTGTCCATCACAACCGCGCAGGTTGCTGAAGAGATACGCGCCGCCACTCTTGAATGTGGCGTTCTTGACTAAGTCTACAGTGACGTATGCCTTGCGCAGCTCCATGTAACTGCCGGAGCCGTTGGATATGATCTCCACCCCGTCTAGGCCTAGCGGTATGTGGCGGCTGGAATCGAAGATAATTCGAATGTATAAAACGGATGTCTGAGCGGAAATCCACATGACGAGTAAACTGTCATACACCTATATGTGTTGATGTGTTATGTCAGAATGACATATAGAGGGCTATGTGACCGTCCCATGTGATGAACGGCCCCAAAGGCCACACTGGATGTTGTACGATGGGTGTATTGAAAAGTATTCAGCCTAACCAAGAACATAAACACATACTAACTCAGTTATATTTTTATTTTTCTACATAATCACCATCAAGTTCGATGCACTTTTGTCATATCCCATTTAAAGCATTTAGACCGTTGAAAAAGAATGAGTCTTCCTTAGTTAGAGTCAAAATGCGTCTATTGCTGTTTTGATCTCGCCGTATATCGAAAATCTTAGACCTCCCAAGTGCTCTTTTAGGTTAGGGAATAGAAAGATGCCTGATGGTGCCTGATCAGGCGAATAAGGAGGATGCGGTAATAGTTCAAAGCCACAAATGTGGATTTCAACCATTTTTTTTTCAGAGGGACCTAATACTGGTTGGCGGCGCTAGTCCAGCCTCAACAGTTCGACTGACTACGAGGACTTTTTTGTCTTCAGGGATTTCAACCATTGATTGCACAGACGTGTGAACACTGTCGTAGTTAGACAAAGTAGCATTCAGAGTTTATAGTCTGACCCCTTTCAAGATAATCAACCATAATGTCACCCATTCGAATCCCAGAATACTGAAGCCATTGCCTTATTTGCCGACAAAATCGACTTAGCCTTTTTAGGGGGTGGCAAAACAGGTCTTCTTCACTGTTTCGATTGTTGTTTTATTTATTTCTGGCGTACAGTAATGTACCCATGTTTTGTGCATCGTAACAAACCGTTTTAAAAATTCATCTGCATCGGATCCAAATGACTCCAAACTGTCACGTGAAATAGTCAATCGCGTCCTTTATCGCGTCCTTTTTTTGTGCAACTGAAAGCAGCCGCGGAACCCACCTCGCAGACACCTTGTGGAAACCCAAAGAAAGTATGATGTTTTGAGTTCGTTGATAAGAGATGCCTAAGCATGTACTTTTTTAATATTTTCGTCAGTAGTAGACGTCGAAGGAAGGAAGAGCGGGGTTCATCTTTCACACTCTCTCTACCACGCTTGAATTCTGCTATCCATTTTTTGACGGATGATTAAGACATAGCAGAATCTCCCAAAGAGTCAGTACTTGATATAGTATCATCCATATCATCATGGATAGCTTTCTTATGGAGGCACATAATGACGGCACGCTGCTCGATTTGCTCCATTTGCAGAAGCTATGACCGCTTTATTAAAAAAATATATATTATCGCACACATTTCGAACCTCACACAATTAACTAATCTAAACTGAACTAAATAATGTGGATAGACTTGACTTTTAGAATTGAATGAATCAGTGTTGGGCCGAGTACTTTTCAATCCATTTCTTTTTTTCGGAGGGACCTACTACTGATTGGCGGCACTTGGCCAGCCCTAACAGTTCGACTGATTACGGAAGACTTTTCGTCTTCTGGTTATAGGTAGACGATAGGGGGACAGACCCCCCTCCTTTCCCGCGGATGCGAAGAAGCAAACTGGAATTTTAGTGGACATTACCCAATCGTGTTTATTTTTGGAACCGAAAAGGGGGAGCGGTCCCCCTCCCCACGCTAGTGGGATGGCGCGCGCACGATGCCGTTTAATGTTACGGGACGTGTTTAGGAAAAGTTGAGCTCGTCTTTCGGTTTGACTTGTCAGAGGAGGCCGGCCTCCTCCCCCACCCTCTGACCGGTGGGGTCGATTTGCGCTTCAAATCGGCTAAAAGCCGTGATAATGATTTATTTTTATTTTTAGAGCTCTCTAAGATCGCGTTATTTTATTTCTACATTTATCTAAGCTCACGTCTTACGGATTCGAACCCGGGCTCGTTTCCGTAAGCGGTGTGTGAGTTTGTCATTCGGTCAGTCATATGTCTTATAGCTGTGTAACTATATGTAAGGTTTCAACGCCCGACCGGTACGAGCGGTGTATATCGAATTGGTTCTAGCAGGAAGTGAATGCATTTATGCACTGTCCAACAGACCCAAGGGGGCCTGAAGAGTCTGTCGGGTCAGGTCGTGTAGCTATAACTACTACCTACTACCGACTAAAACCTGCTATCCGTGGGTTTGCCCTATTGGCATTTTGCTGCGGATGCGTGTCTGGGTGTGTTTTTGCTTGTGTGCAAGGGCGGACTTAGCAACTGCTATGGCTATCGCGTCGTCGGCGTCTTGCAGTACGTGCTTCCGCCGACGGTAACGGGATTTCAATCCATCCTCGTGTGTGTTTAACACAGGCATCAGCTGTCACAGCTGTTATCCCAAGACAGGCTATGTAAATATCTTAACAGATATGCAACGTATACAGAGTAAAATTCTATTTATGTTATCTGCTACGTATCATCCATAGCCAATCAGTACAGACTCAGATAAATTTTGCCTTATGCACTAAAAATGATAAAAATGAAATGTTGTAACATGAAAGTTACCTCTGTGGATTCCACAACTCCTCGCATATTTCGAAACCTATACACGTATCTCTTGTCGCCAGAACTGCGTCTCCGATGGGGACCGTAGTCTGCTCTGTGATCGCAGATATCATCCGAGGCAGGTAATATTCTTCTGTTTGGCGTTCCTAGTTATAAAATTATAGTTTTTTTATATTAAATAGCAAATATAGTGTGCATATATTAAGAAAACTGCATGGGATAATAAAAAAAAATGTTACTAAATAGCGATTCGCACCGAATTCACCCGCGAACACTAACCGGATTGTTACCTTAACAAATTATACAGTATAACCTTCCTCGGGAATCACACTATCCATGGGCCACAACTACATTAAAATCAGTTCAGTAAATTTAGAAAAACTCCAGCACATACAGACACACAGCTTTTGTGATACTTCCGTTTTATAATAAGTGTAGGTATCCTACGAATATAATTATAATGATGAGCTCTATAGATTTTTTATAACATCCTCGTAGGACGGAATATTTCGGCGACTACCGACGTCCATAAATATCCGCATAGAGTGGGCAGACACATTAACCGTCTTCCCCTCCATCTGTAGTGATAAACGGACACGGACTCTCTCGATGTTCCACTAACTATTTCGCAAGTGCACTGCCATTCGAGCCTGCTGAAACGATTCAAGCTATTTAGAGTTCGAAACTTACTTTCGTCCAACACGAGAACCACCTGGACTCTCTGTAATTTCCATCTTCGCACAAGATCATCTTCGGCCGGATGAGCAGAATCTTCTTATTGAGGAACGCCACCCTGCAGTTGTACGACACGTTCCTGTGCTGCACCGGCATGCCCACGTCTATCAGGATGTCCGTGCAGGCCGGCGAGCTGAGCAGCTTGGCCAGCACCTGCCAGCTGTGCAGGCACGTGTCTGGCTCGTGGAAGTGATCCTCGCAACTGTAGCCGCTGGGAACACACGTTGTACATGATCCAATGTCCTAGTGCGGTCTGGGCTACGGGAGCCGTCTCTAGAGACTAGCCAACTGCGCGGGAGATTCTCCTATTCCGATACAGCCGGAGAAAGATCGGGCGCACGACCGACGGCTTAACATGCTTGCCGACTTCAGAGACAGGCGGTATGTGCCTTGCCGTTTCGTGTGGTTTGTGAACTTCTTGCGGTACACGGGAGGAAAGAAGGACAACATAATATATGCATACAAGTTCGTGGATACGTGTCGACTTAGACGTAAGTAGGCGTTTGTAGCTGTCCGACTGTGAGGTACCGACTGTTCGTACAGTAAAAAAAAAAATTGAATACATATGTGACAGTTACCTTATTTCTAACTCTGGGCCTGTTCGGTAAAGGGCTCCCATTTCCTTCGCCTCTTGAATAGAATCTAATATTCTATTGAAATTCCCCTCGAAGTCGAGCGCCCATTGGTTCAGCGTACACACTGCCACGACGACTTTTCGCCCCATTTTCTTGTTTTATCTAGTTACAGAAATGTATTATGTAATTAATCGTCCTTGAATGCCTTGATCGATACAAGGTGAACATAAGCCTTTTAGATGAGCGCCAAGAAAGCCTGCATGTATAACCTGATAAGCGAATCTAAACCAGGACCAAGAAGTGGTCCGGCAATCTGGTTTGCAGTTAATCCCATCGAGATGAAGAGGCTGACTAACACTTCGAAACACTCAACGCTCACTTCACAACAGTAAGATTTCCTTGTTAAGTTATTCCCGACATTATCAAAATATTTTAATAATAACTTGTACATACTTATATGTTTCTATTGCCTATGGTTTATCCTATGCGTTGATCAGATCAATGCGTCTTAGCGATTACTACACATCAATTTTCGAAAAGTAAGACAATTATAGCCAAATAACCAGGAGACGGTATCTTGTCAAATGTAAAACAACTTTGAGTGCAAGCCAAATGCGTCACTACGCAAACGTAGGGAATTATTTTAATTTCATCGTGCATACTGCATACAGCCCTTATCAGTACAATAAACATATATTACACCCGTTTTGCGAATTTCCATAAACATACAGACTTTTTATAGCATAAGGGGGTCAAACGAGCAATCAGAGCCTTGTGATGTCTATCGACGCCCATGTACATTCGCATGATTGTTACGCAGATGCGTCGCAGTCCTATCATCCCCCCCCCCCCCCCAATGGGCTACTTACAAACCGCACGAAATGCGACAGCGACTTCACTTAACGCCGGTATCAAGTGAGCGAGAAGTAACTTCCCGGTCGTGCCGGTCCAATTCCGTTGCATAGTACGATGTAGTCTCATGCACCATACATGGCACTACCTCCTATAAACTAATCATAAATATATGATATTTCAGAATTAGTGAATCTATATATCATTCACGTACCACAACCCACGACTTAAAGATGTTTATTTAATGAAATAAAACTGGCTTCAACGTGTTGAAGGAGCATTTTTTAAAAATTCGTCGAAAATTTTGTTTAACAAATTAGTTCATTGCAAATGCGAAAAAGATTATCATTTAAGAATGGACTTAAACTTAAAAATATTATTTAAAAAATACACGGAAAAGCCGTCAATGACTTTACAATTACAGAGTGATTGAAATTCGTCGCCCATTTTTAAATAAAGGAATATTATGGCGATATACATTACGTACACATAGATAGTAGTTTCATATGCACCAGAATATTCAATTTCAACAATGCATTGAGTAATGCACCTAGCAGTATATTTAACGATATTTTTCTTCTTTTTTTTTGCTTTTTCTTTCGTTAATTAACTTATATGATGCTGTTTGAAAGAAACACTTTCATTTTAATGTTTAATTGTGTGGAGCTTAACATAATAGTTAACAGGAAGAGAGTTACGATGAGAAGTATTATAAGAGGTCATTGCAGCCACAGTTGAACTGCAATGTATCATCATAGCCCCTTAAAGTGATGACCATGCCGTCGTGTTTTGTGCGTGTTTGTGAGTATCCGGCGCCACCAGGGAGAAGAGATTAAAAGAGGGCAACACATTCGCATAACCGAGCAGATCTTAATGGGCATCGGTAGTCACATGATGGCTCCGATCACTGACTCGGACGGAATTATCAATGCCAATCGAACCGAAAGTCTGAGCATTGTACAGCACCGTAGGTAGCAGATGCTACCCGCGGTATTCCTAATAACCTCCGAATCTAGCGAGATCTCAGTGGAGAACAACAGTGTACAAGTGCATATTGTGTGGGTAGTAATTAATTTAGCGTCTCGCTGTTGTTCCAGAGCGTTTTCGGTCGTAGCATGATCGTATATAGCCTATAGGCTTCCTCGGTAATCGGACTAACTAAATGAAATAATTATTCGTAAATTTCGTTCATAATAAGTACTTCCTGAGATGAGCGCGTTCAAACGAACAAACTTCACAAATTTATTATTATATATTATTACTATTAAGTATAGATTTCAAAAGATCGAAATCGTAAAGAACACTTCAATTTCATATTGAGTGACATACGACAGACAGATTATTTTGAAATCGATCGGTAGGTACCACTTGGTACCAGGGCCCGGTCACTCACCTTGCAGCCCTTACACGAGGTCTACACACAATTAGGTTATTCTAAGCTTTACGCACTTTGTACAACATAATAACCATAGACAAAAGTTCGATGGAATACTATCATTTTTCGAGCATGGTTAAGATATATGAGTAGTCAAATAGTGAGAAATAGTAACTAGCCGATTGTAACACCAGCATAACGCTTTAAGACGTTTAGATCTCCTATTTTGATGAAACTTTCAGACACTCTTTAAATTATCTCATAGCCTAAGTTAGCACACGGAACCTCCCCTGGATTTTAATTTTTGCCTGCGTTAACTTACTATTTATGCTAACTTTCTCACCTGGAGAATGGATAGTGTACTGTATCTGTAGAAACGTCCTACCTACGAAAAAAAGTCGAAGTTTTTCTCTGTGTAGCGAAAAAAAGGGACGTAAACAAAATCGACCGCATCGTAGGTAGGGTTTCGGCGTAGGTAGGAGAAGACATAGTAAGTAGCGAAGAGGAAAATACCGACTACATTTCTTCTCAGAAACATGGTAAAAAAATTGTAAACAACAAATGTAAGATAAAGTCTTCCATTTACTCCAGTGTCTTTCTCTAAACCTACTCACTCCTAGAAATCCGATAATAGTGAATTGAGCTTCACTTCGCTTCTACAGCATAAGTTTAGGACCGAAAAATATCTACGCAATCTATCAGATCCGCTGTCACAATTTCACCCTGGCTCGCATTTAACCAATTCTAACATGAAAATGCAATATGTGTGTCACCGCATAATGCTTAGCAACAGAATCGATAGATACGAGTATAATAGGTATATAGCCTCAGTCGCCATGCCCGCACGACCTTGGTGAATTCGGATTCGGGATTACAGCTCTACTATTTTACGTTTTCATATAACAAAAGCAACATAAACCACGGTTACGCCAACAACTTTTAGTTCTTACCTACTTGCACGTATGAATTTATGTCGAATACAAGTCACTAAAACTTAAGAGTCTATGTTAATTCTTGCAGAAAAGTTGCCGAAACAAAAACTAACTGATGGTCCGGCCCTTATAATTTATTTTCACAACCATTGATTTGCAAAAATACCAAGATAAGATATATAGTAAGCGTATCATAACCGTCCATATGAAAGATAAGCAATTGTCAAATGGTGCACTTTGTAGGAAAAACTTAAGATCATGCGCGTAAGGTTGGCTTTGCAAAAAAATATCGTTAAGTTATGCAATTATTTCAAAGCTAAACTCGTTTATAAAAGAGACAGAAAATCTGGCGCGTTACTTAGTTAACTGAAGCAAGAAAATAAGTTTTTATACATTCGCGGATTCTTAGGAATGTCAGTTCACTGTAAAATCGCTTTCAAGGAAACTCTCGTAAAATATTTGACGCCAATGTATTTTTAATAGCAGTATCAATCAATATTCAAATCAGAGAGATCGGGAAATTAATGTAACACGAAATATGTATTAGTATGTACATATATAACGTACCTCTGTAGTGTCCTCCGTAATATTCAGCCGAGTATCGATTTAACTGTCTGTTACTACGACAACTAATATGTAACAAATGACTGCAACACACCTTGTAGGTTTATTAGGGTATATACATACACAACCGACATACACAATCATTTAGCTACATACAAAGAGTTACCCTTATAGCTGAATGGAAACAACAAGACCGAGGCAACATATCTTTAACAAAATTGTAGGGGGTACTAATTAAAAATGGGTTGAAAAATCGCAAAAGTACAGTTTGACGTGTTACACATTACGTGGCAGAAACATCACGTGGTAAAATGGGATATGAAAACGTCTGTCGGAACAGCTTTATCTTAGGGTTCAGTAATTAAGTGTATCAAGATGCCATTCCCGCTAAGGCAGTCAAGCCCCTTGATAACACCAAATAACACCATGTTCAATAAACAATTATAGTCCATCCAGCAAGACTAGGAACCAGATCATAAGGCTAGATCAACTTTCACCTTCCTTCCCCACCTTCAATCTTGGTTAAAACGAAAGTTCCGAACTAGACCAGAGCTGAAGACCTTTCATCTAGTCCCGACCTTAATCTGGCATGCTCTAAACGCCATGATAATTTGGAGTCCCTAAAACAATACATACGATTGACAGTGAAGAATTCCCTCATGGAAATGTTTAAAAGACTGAATTGCTGCCGATGGAGACCACTTCGAATAAACTTTTTATGTTCTTAATTGTTTTATATTTGTGTTTTAATAAATTTACACCCTGTAAAAATAATCATGACTCTTTGTTATAATATTTATGTCAAGACAAGGAGTATACGTTGACACGGAACCCTCTGAGTGCGTGTCCGACTCGCACTTGGCAGGTTTGTTATGCAAAAAAATTAATGACTCGTTGTTTCCGAGTCGGTGTAAACTTCGCGTCGGAAAGTTTGCGGCCGAGTTGAAACGATTCTACATAAGTTTACACATTTCAGCGAAGTGCAGTCACCTTTCAGCTGTTCACGGAGTTGTCTGATGAACAAGATTTAATTCAGAGGATTTAAAATTACCTACACAGACTAAACACAGTTAATTTTAACGCTAGATTTGCAGTTTAAACCAGTGAAAAAGTTATTAAATAAACTATAAATAACACAGATTCAAAATATGACACTTGATTTCGATGATCAAAATAAGACAAATAATGCAAATAGTGAAAGTAAAGGTATGTTAACATTTTAACTCAATAATATTCGGCCAGTATTATTTAGTATTCTTTCAGCAAAGTTCTGGTTTAGTACAAGTGCCGTTTTTTCACAAAATCGTGTATGCAATATACGTACACACGACATGATGATTGTTCCTATTTGTTTTCTTTATAACAACCTTCTTGTGCTAACCTATGGCCTACAAACTCGGCATATTATCAGCGACGACCGGCTGGCTCAGTTGGTAACGTGGCGGTTAGGCCGCGTGTTACGCCAGAGATCGCGGGTTGGAATCCCGCCTAGGCCATATATAATAAAAAATAAAAAAGCCTTATATTTCCTGATATTAATTTTACATATTGCAATATTTTAATTATTAGGTTGTTTAGTGTATTCTTCCCTAATATGACTGGTTTTATTGTGATGTAGAAAAAATAGAAAAAAGATATTATGAGAATTTAAACTAGAACAAACTAAGTAATTAGGTGTTTTCTTCAGGAACCCCACTCAGGTGAAGGCCTCTTCCAAAGCTTGCCATTTTTCGCCATCTCTAGCTATGAGACTCCCAGTTTGATCCCGCGATTTTTTAATGTCATCCTCCCAGCGTTGATGCGGCCTACCTTGTCGACGTTTACCTTGTGGGCCCTCTTCCACAACATCACCGTTCTAGTCCATCTGTGGTCTGTCAGGCGCGCCACGTGACTAGCCCATCTCCATTTTCATTTTTGAGGAATTTTATATATGTATTTCTATAATTATTAAATATATTTCCGTTGTGTAGTACCTGTAACACAAGTCGTTACGGTACTTAGCACAGGGCTGGGCTAACGTGTGATAAGTCCGCAGATATTATTATTATTATTATATTCTCCTGAGCCATAGTCCTGCTATACGGACTATAAGCTCATTGCCTTTTACTAATGCTTATTCACAAAAACAACGGCGGTTTTTTCCATATTTTTTATGCGCTTCTATATACTATAACTTCAGGTTGTGTTTATAATAGGCGTAGCTAGTATTTTGCCAAAATACACCGAATGCTCGATTGGCCCGTCGATTTATGATAAATAGCTATATGCCAGATGTACTTTTATGCTTCTGAATATTATTAATGCCCTAGATGCCAGATTGATTGAGATTTACAATCAAATTCTTTTACGGATTTCATCGCGATTTTTTTACCTATTTAACAAGTTCGACATTTCAGCAGCTCCTGCACCAATCACTATCACGGCTGTCAGCTACAGCAGGGTGTAGACTGACCTCGTAAAAGACGCCAAGCTGTAATTCGCAATAAAATCCGCAAAAGCAAGTTTTATTGTAACATTCACGTAAAATTAAGACATCGATATCATCGATTTTGTCCGCAATTTACGATACCTCGTGCTTACAAAAAGCAACCCAACGATTTTTACTATGAAAACGTAGACAAATTGTTATCAGATACAAATCTGTAAAAACTAGAAGCCAAACAAATTTATCGCTCTGCAAAAGTTATGAAATCGAGATTTAAAGGACAAAATTGATAACATTTTCAATAGTTCCTACCTTATCATGTCAGCATTGTAATGAAGGACGCATACTCGGAACGTGAATCAGAAAACCTTCAGATGACGTCAACATTCGACTAACGGAAATAAGTAGAAAACAATATACTCCACTTTCCCAAAAGCTACTCGGTCCGAAAGCTCAGTCAGCTTTCGAGCGCCGCCCCACACACCAGCCACACAAACAAAACGCACGGTTGTCAATCGTTTCGCCATGGTGACAGTGTATACAAATCTCAGTGCTACAGAGACGCTTGTAGCTTGGAATTAGGCCACTTAAATACAATGTTATGGTGGAAACAACTTCTGTGTGCACAAGAGCACGTCATGATGATAGAACAAGAAGAGCAGAGAAGGAGCTACATAGAGAATACCACGCTTACTCTCACGCTACCCACAAAAGATCCCGTGTTACAAGCCAACCTACTGGTAGCCGACGTATACCAAGTGAAATCGTTACAAGCATCACTCTTTCCAATTTGTAATAGAGGTACATTTTTGTTTATATTTTTTAGCATCACGTATCATAAGCAATTGTAAGAGGTATCATTGCTGCACTGCATCCGAATTAGGCCGGCCCGCCAGCCTGTGGCCTATTGGAGGGCAGGAGGATTGCATAATTCCTTTATAGATGTTTATAAGTGTCGGTAGTAACCAATATGTGGTCAAACCACGTGCATAAGAACATCACACCTTAATGACGAAGACCATTAATTTTTTTAAGATAATGAAAAGGACAATAGATTCATCGTACAATAACGTAACCAACGTTGGTAACGTGGCGGTTAGTCCGCGTGTTACGCCAGAGGTCGCGGGTTCGAATCGCGTCATGGATGTTTATATATGTATTATATGTATTTATATAATCTTAAATATATAAGATTTCTTAAATTTATAAGAATATTAAATATATTTCAGTTGTCTAATACCTGTAACACAAGTCCCTACGGTACTTTACCACAGGGCCAGGCTAACGTGGTGTAATAAGTCCACAGATATTACTATTATTACAATATACATATTGCGAAACAAAGTCCTTACGTCCATCCACTTTCTCGAAATCTATTGAACAGATTTTTGTGCAGTTTTCGATCATGGTTCACGGGCGAAACCGGGGCGGAACGCTAGTAGACTATATTTCAAGCTATAGTGTTTCATGTTGTTCAATTGAATGTTAGGCTAGGTTGTTGTATTGTATAACGACACCCAGTGGACAAGTGTTAGACCCTGTGGCAGTGTAAGCAGAAAATAAGTTATTGCTCAGCGGTCAACTATAGCCCGTCGGTATCGGCAACGTAGTCGGGTAGTGATGAAACCAGGCCGCCTTTAGGGATCTTGTTTTGTAATATGTATAGATTCATCATGACATAATAATAAAATTTTTATTTATTTATTTAACAATTTATGTATCTCAAACTTTTTTTTATACGCTGAAATATTTTTTGGCTGGCAGAAAGGTACAACTTAAACCATATAGAAATATCTTCCAGCAGACCTACTATTGGGTAAATTAAAAAACTGCGGCAATTTTTGTGTGTACATACAAGGAAAATGACAAGAAATCGACAAACAATATTTAGCACACACGTACTCTAATATATGCAAGTGTAAATATATACTAATTAATCAACAATAACACCATATATAATAAACTCATATGTACAAACCTAGTATATAATATATACTTAAT
>JAFELO010001670.1:327419-365525 GCA_017140195.1 Eumaeus atala
ATATATACAGTAATTAATGATAATTAATAATTACATATCATTAAGATTGAGAAAATGCTCTTTTTCGATCTTTTTAAAAACTTTGAGTTTGTTGCAATCACGAATCTCAGGGGGGCAAGGAATTCCAAAGTTTGGCGGAAAGAATTATATATTATTATTAAATACAATTTGTCATCAAAACCAAGCTCATCAAATCTCTATCTAATCCAACAATCTACAACCTGAACTTGTGACAATATACTGGACATAATTATAAATGTACTCGACATAGGCTCTGCAGAGGTAAAACAATCAGTACAGTTACAAAGACACAAATGCCATGTGACGGATAACGAAAAATACGAATATTTGATGTAAACTCTAACGGCAGTTTTCTATATCCTATTTATTCATGCATTCAGCTACTTTTGGACTTTGCCAAAGTCCATTACCGACACCGTAAGCTCCGCACTGAAAACAGAAACCTCCGAACCAAATGCAATCATAGATAGAATATTAAAAACGACCGCTAGACAGGTCATAACAAGCGACCGATCCGTATTTCGATTTTTGTTTTACATTTTAAACTCCGATTCAGCCTTACAGCCTATTTGTTGCACGAAAGGTTCCGTACTAAAATATCATAAAGTCAAGGTTTGCTATATATGTATGTCCTAGAAAGGAATTACGTTTTTTCTTCAGGTTTCCTTCCCTATGCTTTAGAGTATACTTGGGAATACTTTATATCTCTCCATGTAATTCATGTGTTGTTTTCGAATGAGAAGCAAACAAAACAATATATTCAATCTCTCTTACAGATAGATATACCATAAAAACATTACGGTATCGAATGAAATTTTTATAGAAATTACAATCGATATCTTTGCTGGCACTTGCCGAATCGATCATGAATAAATATCCAAACTTGCATTTAGCATTCACGAATCATCTTAGGAATTATGTTATTCTTCGAGTTCCCTAAACCAAAATAAAAAAGGTGCCCTTATATGATCGCTTTGTTGTCCGTCTATCTATATATATATCTGTCAAAAATCCTATTGGGTACTTCCCGTTGACCCAATGTTCATTTGTGATTTCAGTGAGATAGGTAAGATTATGAGGAAAAAAAAATAACACTTGGTTTTTTATAGTCTTTATAGACAGAAGAAGATCATTACAATTTTTATTTGCAGTTAATTTCTTACAGAATGAGTCCGTACAAGAATGTAATTTTGCCAACTGAATATTTCATTGTAGCCACATCCTACAAATTTTTGCATTAGACGATTTACTGCATTAGACGATAAGACCTATCAAATTATGACTGACGCTCGTCGGTTCTAGATATAACCACTAGCCAATGTGATGGTGGGTTGCCATAACACATCGTCAGCTTTGCCCTTCCAGATACGAGAGCAATATTTTTAAGTTTCATTCAAGTAAGTTCAGTGCTCGGTCGTGTCGGTGCTCTCAAACTCTCCAGTCGAAAAATTCAACGATTTTCTTGTTTCTTAGGTACTTTCATATCAAATTTTCTACACAACAATATCAAAACGAATCAGCTGGAAATCAACACGGATATCAGAACATTTCGAACCACAGCCAAACTAAAAGAGCCACGAGAACTGTTCGCGTTGCCAAAAGAATTAGATTGTCCACAACAAGCACCTCGGTGGCCCTCTGAATGTCAAGTATGTATCCTAGATCCATACTTCTAATTTACAAGGGTAATACGTCTACCCCGCTTCTAAACACAACTTAACCTTACATTTGGTTTTCGTCTTATATAATCTCAACAGATATATACAATTTCGTTGCTTACCATAACAGGCTTATACAATTTCGTTGCTTACCATAGCAATTCTTAGATTTCAAAAACTCAAGACCCTGTTTTCTTTAACATGTAACAGATCTATTGAACATCAACTTCAATAGTTTATTAATCAATAGTACCTAACATATTATGTAGACTGTTCTTCCCAGTGGCTTTACAATGACTTAACTCGAAATTAGCCTTAAGACACACGCTGCAAGTGTCGCAACTCGAAACAGAGCCTAATGTTGAGTTTTTCTCAGGTAGTGGAAGAGAGAATACAACACATAACTTGGGTTCCCGCGTCACCTGAACCTTATTACGTTTCGTCTGGAAAGGAGCTCAAACCTCAGCCTGTTGGAGAAGAAGCAGGCACAGTTATATATCAATATTATCCCATGAGTGCGGTGAACTATGTAATTACATTTATTTTACTGTTGCATTTCATAACTGAATTATGAATATTTTGCAAGTGTCATCTTACCTACCACCTTTAGTAGGAGGCCAGTTAGGCCAGGCACCATCGGGAAGGCAACATTGGTCACGTGATATCGCTTCAAAGTGACACAACTTTGCTTTTGCGTTTGTTGCGTTTTGATTCCAGTGAACCATTAGAGGGTTCTAGAGGGAAGGAAGGCAACAAATTTGCATTATTATATATGGCATGATATATCTATGAGTAGTTACTGAAATAACTCTGACTGCTCATTTCCCTGTACTATAAAATAACATATCATGTACCATTTTTTTGTTGACGCGGGGAAACGCATTTACGCGCCTTCACCGGCTCTGGGTGGTGGCCAGCGGTGTGTGAGACTCGCGGCACATGATAATGCCGAATACCCACAAAAACCACCGCGAGTGTCATCAGTGACGCCCTTGGTCATGTGCCCCAGAACAACAATCGATAGGGCTCCTCGACGGCTAGTCAGCCCCCTAAGTTCCACCTCTACACTTCCACAGATGAGGTTGCCCAGCACTACAGCACAACCCCACCGACTTTGGGACAGTGCAATGAGGCGAGGTTCCCATCCTCGCCCCTTACTCCGTGCGCAAAAGCGGCCTCTCTTATTGCTCTTAGGTCCCCTCTTATAAGAGGGGTACCGAGAGCTATTTCTCCTGATCTTTAGGTCCCCTCTTCTTATAAGAGGTGTGCAAAGATCTCCCTCGACTAGCTTCACCTGGGTACACCCCAGGATACTAAGCCCCACCGCGAAAAGGCCTGAACCATGGTGGAGATATCATTTTACCTAGTTAACCTGATAGGAACCAGTCCTTACTGAAATTTAAAACAAAGAAAAATTTGATTTAATTATAAACAATATTGTAATACTTAAAAAATATATATAAATATATTTTCATTGCTATTTTAATAATATATTTCTTAAACTTTTACAAAATATAATCTTTTAGTTCAGCAGATCAACTGTAGGGGGTTCTCGTTTATATTTATCGGCGTGTACGACTGCCGGCGGAAACGATGAGTTGCGGTTCGAGTCTCGGTTCGAAAGCGGCAACCTGGCCAAAGCAATCAAAATCACGTCTGCTTACTACGAGTTGCATCTTCGCACTGACCTTTATACCAACAGACACATGCAATGGTTCTACTTCAGAGTGTCTAATACAAAGAAACAAATGATGTACAGGTAAGTGTGTAGTAGTAACATTGAAGTGTAGGTACTTAAGAGTGGCACTGCACATTTAACAATGAACTATACCATATATGCACAAAATGAAATTTATATTCGCCTAAAACTACTTTTACGGATTATATCGCCGTTTATTTAATTATTTAAATAGTCCGACGTTCCAGAAGCTTTACAGCAACCATGGTCACAGGTGGACTGGTGAGTCTATCCGTGTTTTTTACATTAAGTTTACGCGAATGTGACTCATTACAATAAAACTTAATTTTACGGATTCTATCGCGGTTTATTTAAGTCTTTAAATAGCCCCAATAAATAATTCGTAATAGAATCCGTAAAAGTAGTTTTATTGCAATAGTAACATTTACGTAAATTTAAGACATCAATTTATATATTTTGAGCTCTTGAAAGATCAGACCTCAGGATTGACCTAATTTTTCGCGATCGACCGATGGAGTTATCGAAGATCTTGAGCTCAGTCCGATAAGTTTAAGCACGACTAGGGTGCAGGGCGTACTTAAATTAAACTAAAATAAAACTTTATTTTAACAGATTCTCAATAGTAAACTTATCCAAGCCTGACAGCCTATACAACGAAGGTATGCGACCACTTTTATACTCAACGAAAGATGCTCAGTTACATTCTATCGGTTGGCGACGATGTGGAGAGAATATAGCATACTACAAAAACGATTCCTCGTAAGTTTCAATTTCATGATTTTTTTATATTGGCCTTGGAATATTATGCATTAAGAAATCGATTTATTACCCGTGAACACTGACTTCACAAAAAAAATATTCTATTTAACAAACATTGCATTTTCAGTACTGAAGAAGAGGAACAATTTCCGAGTTACACCCTGACATTCAATATAGAATTTCCTCACACAGATGATGCCGTGTATATTGCACATTGTTACCCCTACACATATTCAGACCTCCAGGAATATTTATCTCGACTACATGCTCATCCAGTCAAGTCGACATTTTCTAAATTAAGACTTCTTTGTCGAAGTTTAGCTGGAAATAATGTCTACTATCTTACTATTACTGCTCCTCAGAATTCGAACGAGCTGGAGCAGAAGGCAAGTAGTTCCCTTTTCCGGTATGCAGGCAGGAGATTATGATACACCGAAAAATTGGACATCGTATGTGTAATGACGTTCCTAGCCTACATACCAAACATCAAAAAATATATTCAGTACACTCTGTAGTAAAAATAATATTTTGTATTTGTTAAAATGAAAAATAATGTAAAATATTAGGTCCTTACATATGAAATTGACGTTTTGTATTGGAGGAACAAAAAATCGAATATTTTTTAGTATAATATATTTAATTAAAGTATGAACTATTATTTTCTATGTACTTTTGCCGTCTTATAGATAGTCCATTTACCGAAAAAACCAGTCGGACGGGAAACAATACAATCTTTGTGGGCGATTTGGACTGCCCCATCAGAGTTGATTTTTTTCCCTTGCAAGAAGTCATACAAATTTGAAAAAAGTGGTAATCTGTTGGAGCAAGATCCGGGGAGTACGGAGGATGACTTAGACTTTCCAATTGAGGCTCTTATAATTTGGTAGCTGTCTGGGTTAAATTGTAACACAGCATTCGACGCGCGTTTGCCTATTTGCTTCAGTCAATTCGTGAAGTACCCCCCTTTCTAGCTTTTTACTCTTCCCAATTTGCTTCAAGTGAGTTGAAACAGTAACATCACTAACATCGCAGCCTGCAGCTATCTCGGGAGTGGTTTGCGATGTATCCACTTCCACAACAGCCTTCAACTCTTCATTATCTACTTGGGCCTCAGACCTTCCACGGGGCTTGTTATGCAGGTCGAAATTTACAGAACGAAAACGTTGGAAACGAAAACGAACTGTGTTTTCTTTTGTAACACGACCGCCATACACATCATTCACCCTTCGAGTCGTTTTCGCAGCACTAGTGCCACGGCGGAACTCGTATATTAAGTTTTCTATTTTGTAAAATGAGTGCGGCAAACAGAAGAAAAAATAAACAAATAAATGACGGTCAACAAATGAATGACGGTTGAAGCACAAGTACATTAGTAAATAGCTGTACAAATTTGCATTTGGAATTCCTTGCCAAAGAGGAGAAATTCGTGATTAAATTGGCCAGTACGAAAAACGCCAATTTCATATGTTCCTAATCATATTATTTTTCATTTTAACAAATCCCAACACAATGTATCTTATTACGAAACTCACTCGAAACTAAACGANNNNGGGGGGGTCTAGTGGGTAAGGGCGCGGGGCCCAGGTGACAGGGGCCAACCACGCGGGGCGTAACGAGCTGCGCATCACGGCAGCTTGGTGACCTCATCCATTAAAATTATACAATAAAATTCAATTATTTTTGTCTGATTTAGTTTGTTTGAAAATATTTTTTTAGGTTTTGTTGTTAGGACTAATCTGATAGTTTTGAAATACTGATATATACTAGTACTCATGTTGTTTTCAATTTTCGTTGTATTATAATTTAAGCTAAAATTTTAATGTTTATAATATTTTCTTAGAAAAAAAAAGCCGTAATAATCTCAGCACGTGTACATCCTGGCGAGACGCCTTCGTCGTGGATGATGAAAGGGTTCATCGATTTTTTAACAGGGGACTCAAATCAAGCAAGAGAATTAAGGGATAAATTTATATTCAAATTAGTACCAATGCTGAATCCAGACGGAGTAAGTATATTTATTTTATAGTAATAACATAGTAAACTTTATAAAACTTTAATTATACTAATTCTGTAGTAGAACCGAGACTTACGGCAGAAGTCGTCAGGATGTGAAAGCTGATAAGACTTCATATGTTTAACATTGTTTCAGGTGATTGTTGGCAATAACCGGTGCTCCCTGACTGGTAAGGATCTCAACAGGCAATACCGAACAGTTATTCGAGAAACTTATCCACCTGTATGGCACACAAAAGTTCTGATTCGAAGGTAACTGTATTCATTATAATTAAACTGCTTACCATAACTATAATTTTTCCACCTAAACACAAATTCAGATTGCAGGAAGAATGTGGAGTAGCGATGTATGTCGATTTGCACGCTCATTCGCGAAAACACAACATTTTTGTATACGGATGTGAGAGTCGAAAAAGTTCGGATAAGCGCTTGCAAGAGCAAATATTTCCATTAATGCTACACAAAAACGCAGCAGATAAGGTGCGTGTTGACTGTTAGCCGTACATTATTGTCGTAAATATTACAGGCAGTTTTTACTACTTTATTTTAAACTGTTTCAGTTTTCCTTCGAAAATTGTAAGTTTAGAATACAAAGAAGCAAAGAGGGTACAGCCAGGGTTGTAGTTTGGATGCTTGGAATTTCCAACAGCTATACAATGGAAGCATCATTTGGAGGCTCCGAGTTAGGCGGCAGAATGTCCACTCATTTTACATCTCAAGACTACGAAAGCATCGGTAGAACATTCTGTGAAACATTGCTTGATTTTTATGACGAGGGACCAAACAAAGAAAAATTGAGGAATAAGATAGTAACTAGGCTTCTGAAAGAAGGCTCTAATGCAGATGAACCAACAAACATAGATTTGTCAGATTACTCGAGGTAAAGATTTTGTTTACCAAGACAAGTTATGTTTTAAGGCAGGTGTTAATCATTATCGTATTTTATTGTCAACAGCGATGAAGGCGACACTTCAAGTAGTAGCTCAGAAGCGGAAGCGCCACCCAGAGAAAGTGTTTTAATGATTCAACCAGCGCCTCCTCCAACACCAACTTTTACCGATGATAACCAAACTATTGACTACGTAAGTTAAGCAAGATATATTTATTTAACCCATTATATAATAACGTCATGTTACTTATTACGATATTACAGAAGCCTAAAAAGCAGCGAATAATATTAGATAAAATTAATAGAGCAGAAAGAAAAAAAGCGAACAGGGAAACATTAAAGGTTTGCATTTTTGGTTTTGGGATCATTCGTGAATAAAGAAAGAGCAAAAGTAAAATATTATAATTAAAACCTTTCAGGTATCCAGACCTACTATAGATTTAACTACTGATGCGATGTCAAACGTATCATCAGAATGTGATTCATTAGAAGATAGTTTGAGTCCTATTAGGAGATTGAATAAACTCTTCTACTCATCCGGAAAATTAAAACCAAGAAGAAAAAAGAAAATGCCGCCAGAACTAAACATTATCCGAGCACCGGTAGTGATTTTTTAAATATTAAGTATTGAAGTCGTATATGACCCAGACGGTTGACTCAGAAATACTTCACCAATCATGCCTGTCCACTGTACATTCATAGATTTTAGTGCAGTAATCGTTACCGACATCATGTCATCATCACCAGCAGCAGCAGCTGCTGCTGCAGTAGAAGCATTATCAAACAGATGGCTATACTTTTGACAGATGGCCCCACCCAGAGAAAGAACGTCACAAGTTAAGAGCAGGACATAGGCCGAATTTTATTTTATGCCAGTTACTTTTGTTTACTAACAATCTAGCTTAATCTAATATGACATGAACTTTTTAACATAATTAGTAATTATTGTCTTATTTCCAACTCAAAGAACAATGTGTTTATTGATGAATGTTTTAAATTTTAGACAGGTGAATTCCAATCGGACAAAGAAAAAACATCTTCTAAATTTGGTAGACCACGGAGTGTTTCACTGGTGAATGAGGTGACAACGAAAACGAAACTAAAACCTGCATCGTGGCATCAGTTCAAACATTTGCCCCCACCTAAGTATTATTATTACTATTTATTTTACGCTAATACAAATTCATACAGGTTGAGTATGACTGAAGGAGGCGCTGGGAACCTCACCCAAATGCAGTCCCAAAGTTGATGGGGTCAAAGAGGTGGTATCGGTCCCTTAGGGGGTCGACTAGCAGTCGAGGTGCCCCGATGATTTATTGTTCCGGGGCACCTCGCAGTGGTTTTTGAGGGTATTCGGCACTATAATAACTATAATAAAAAACCCACCCAGAGCCAACGAAGGCGCGTAAATGCGTTTCCCCGCGTCAAAAAAATTTGATTGAATGTATGCAAGGGACTTGTGTGTATTGGGATTCTTTTAAAAAAAATTATACTTAGCAATAGATAGATAAAAAGGATGATGATTTGTAACCGTTACCTTAGGAAATAATACTTAATGTATTAATAATTTATTAAAATGACATGATTTACGATCATGATATCTAAATACTAATTTGCATACCCAGCCAAAGAGGCAAGCCATAACTACTAACACACATAGAAATCAGCATAAATATAATAGGCCACCGGAAACTTAAAGACAGCATAGCTGTTTCTTTTCGACTCTATCTCTTGCTAGTTACTCCCACCCTTCTTGAATCAGCTAAGCTTTATAACTAACTTAAACTTTATATTATCTCAATGCCACTATTCATTTGTATTGACTTCTCGTCTCTGTGACGCCTTAAAAAGATATTCTTGTCTAGGTGTGAGAGGGCACCTCATATTTTTCCTATATAATTTATCAGAAAGTCAAAAAGGATAATATTCACAGAAGATACTACATGGTTTGAAATTTTATGTAGCAATGACAGTAACTTTACCATAGATAGAAACTTTGTAATTTCATCTAACAACATTTCAAAAAATTTAGGTGTCTAACTGATGTAAAGAAAACAAAGACACCAGCAGAATTACAAGTAAAATTGAATTCTTTAAAGAAAAATGTGTGGACGGGCGTTCAAGACGATGAGAAGGGACCTCTGTCATGGGGTATATCTAGTTTTGCTATGAATTCCTACTTTACTGATAGTGAAGCCTTGTTAAGGTAAGAGTCCATATTTATAATAGTATCACACTATTCATATTATGTTGTGTTTCCTAGGAAATACTTGTCTAACAGACATCACCTACTTAAGTACAACAAGAACAACACATCAAAATCAGAATATTTTATTCAAAATAGTATTTTTATAATTTTTACTGTGTAACTAGGATGACTACCAAAGATGGTAGTCATCCTAGACACATTCTGTCGGATGAATGCTGCACATGACTACAGAAAAACACTTTCAGCAAACACGAAACCGCACACCCGGTGTAGGGACCACAGACGTCCACGGGGGCAGATGCGAATCATTCGCCACAACCCAGACACTCGCCAAGAAGACATCAGTACACACTTACGACTACGAACCGTCCGAACGACATCTTCAGAGTAGGTTCTAATTCCAATATGCTTCGCGATTTGCCTAGCTCAAATAATACCGTACCAGTTAGGTACTCGGAGACTACCACGCGCGAGTTCTTTCACCCGTCTGAGTGTGAAAGGGGGTACGGGCCCCCCAATGATGATCCTCTCCATGAGCCAAACGTTTAAGTCAGCGCCGAGGCCATTTTAACGCAGGCCTACCACGCACACGCCCAGACGTCAGGTCAGAGGAAAAGGGACCTATCGGTCCCTCTGGCCATGATAGTAATAGTTAAATTAGCTGTTAAGGACTCCTCATATGGGGTGCGTCTTTCCCATCTGCGAGAGAGTGGGGGTTCGCACCCCTTTTCGACCCTAAACCTAGTCTCGTCGCCAGAGGAGCATTCATAGCAATCCGATGAAGCTGTATTGGGCTGCTCCTCGATTCCACAGCATAAGTTCAAGTCCGAAAGAAACTTCATATCATTCTTCTTATCTTCCAACCTACCTCTCACATTTCACGTGAAATGTGCAGGCACGCCTCGGCTTGCTCACTCGGGTATGGCGTGACGTATAGCGGCCCCCATCGCTGCATTTAACATTCGTACCGACGGCGTAGAACCGGTACGCGTCGCGTATAAACGCCCTAATCCGCACGGTACGATGTTAATTTTTATTTAATTCATACAATAAAATGGTAAAACAATAGGGAATTGTATATTTGATTTTTTTTGTAACATTTCAGATCCTGCTCAAAAAAGTTAGAAGAATTAGAAGAAGGAAACAAAAGTAAAGAAGGGAAAAAGAAGAAAAAATTGAAATCAAAAAAAGTTTCTGGAAAATTTTCGAATAAAGATGCGAGCATAGAAATATTTAATAAAGTTCCCATGATATCAAAAAAGAGAGGAAAGTAAGTACAAATTCAAAAAACATTTTAAAAATAATTATCAAATGATTTGGATCATGTTTTTTATACATCACTAGCAACGCCTCGCGGTTTTATCCGCGTAATATGGTAAAATTACATATAATAAATTCACCTCCTTTATCACTTCCTTCGAGGTTGAATTAGAAAAAAACAATGCTAAATTAATGATGTATGCAAAAATGTACTAAATTTCACGTTTTGATTTGTGGCTCACAATAAGCTGGATATACATTATTCATTAAAGCTAGCCATATTGAAATAGAGTGGATCATTGTCTACCTCTTTGACAAATGTTAGTTCCTAATTTTGACACTTGTGTGCATGAAAACAACAATGGCGTCGGTTACAGTGAAATAAAAAGTACAACCAAATACGTGTTGTAGTTTATACCTCACTATCTCTGCCTGAAAACAAGACATTCAATGGGGCTAAATGTCGGCCACTATGTTAAAAATGTTTCACAATAACAGTCCAGCTAATCATTGGTCCGCCATAAAACAAAATGGCTCTGTGTAAAAAATGGCTAGCAGTAATTAAATATGGTGATTTATGCAATACAACTATTACATATATATATACATAGATTTAAATTTAAGTAAGCATGCAAAAGTAAAATTTTGTCAATACTCATTTTCTCTTTTTAACAGACTTAAGGACTTAAAAACAGAGGGTTATTCACCTGCTGCAAACACAAACTTTACGGAGGTACCAAAGTGTAATCAATACCAGTCGCAAGAAAGAAAAACCAAAGTATTCAAAAAGGGAGCTCTAGTAGCAACAGCTATTCAAACAAAGAAATTAACACAAAAAAGCAGAGATATTGTTAGTGACAATTCAGACTCAGATGAATATTTTGAATCTACAAAGAAAAAGAAAAAGAAGGCAAAAAAGACTATGAAAAGTGTTCTAATTAAATCACAGTCTATTAAGCCTAAGATCTAAGTAAGTCGTACAATTAAAAATAGATAATTTGCTGTACCATATTGTCAGTATTAATATACTAATAAAATGGAAATATTTTAATATTATAATTATTAAAAAAGAGTACCCTCACGCCTGTTATCCCCGAAGAGGTAGACAGAGGTGTGCTAGTACATCCACAACTTGTAAGTCCAGTAGCCTTACTAGAACACCCATGATTACCCAAGGTACTGAGGCCCATGATGTCGTAGATGGCAAATGCCTATGGCCACTTTGGGCACATTCTAATCCCTGACAATGTAATGTGTGCTCAGAATAATCTGAGAAAAATTTTATAAAATTTTCCCGACCTGAGGATCAAACCCAGGACCCCAGGCGGCTAACGGTCTTAACAGGTGACATCCACACCATTACACCACAGAGTTGGTAATAATATCATTATAACCTACCTTATTATATAAATGTATTTGATCTTATATAAATAGGAAAAGACTCTTAAGTAAAATAAAACAATATTAAATTTAAATCACAAAATGTCATTACTGAGTAGACTATACAACATCAAAGCATAAAAATACTTTGTCACGTATCGTTATTATACTTATTATTATATATTATAAAAACATTCACAAATCATTCTTATTTAGACTTATTGATTGTTTATTTATTTTTAGTTTTTATAGAATGGGGGGGGGGGGGCAAATGAGAATTCATGCCTTTTTTCGACTTCCGACGCCCATGAACATCCACATAATAACTATGCTGCTGCGTTGCCCACACATCACAAACCACATGAAATGCGATACCGAAGATGTCCCCTTATGGTGGTATTGTGTGAGCAACTCCTACCTCCCCTGTTGTGCTGACACAATTCTGCTGCGTTCTGAAGATATAGTGTCATGAACTGTGCATGGCACTACCTCCTCCTATGCAGCATACCTCATCCTCATATAGTTTTTGTTACTATCCTCAAAATTTGGCTCAAGATTGGATATTTGAATTGAATGTAATAAAAGCATAACAATATAAATGAAAATACAATCATATTCCTGCATACACAATTTTTTCTTTCCAAAATTATTGTTGAAAGCTGACAGCTTAGTAAAGTGTTTTAGGTAAATAAGAGTACTCTTTGTATTATGTACATAAAATAATTTATCTTACTCATGTATCTGGCCAAATATATATGATACCATCAGTTGATAACCATTAAGATAAATATTGAGTAACAAGTTTAAAGTTTATCAACATAACCTCTGAGAAGTTACTCCTTTAAAGAAATGAGAAATTGCATAATCAATCCTTATATCGGTGTTAAATTTTACTATCTCAAGCTTATAGATATAAGTTATTGCACCACTTGTCTATTTATAAAAAAATACTTACAATAGCTAAGAAACTTTAATTAAGTAAAGGTAAAAAATAATACTCACTATATAAGTGTTTTGTTTCTCTTCGACTAAACTAAGTATAGTGCCAAACTAAAATTTTAAAGTACACAGCAAAAGTTTTGTTAAACTTTTATCAAAATAATATTGAATTATTTTATCAGTAAGATTTTTCAATCGTTACCAACTTCGTTTTTTTGAGTTTTTGATTGTCAAATGACAATTTGACTTGACATATTGCTACTCCTTCTTATGAAGTTCATCAAAATTTTGCCTATGTTTTTTTGAGTTCAAAGGTTCCCTTCAACTACTAGGAATTCTTATGCAAGTCACGGAAAGCTGAATATTACATTATGTCGTGTAATGATTAATCAGTTGGCTGAATATGGTCAAACATTTTAGCATAATACCCGTTTAATGATGTCTTCAGTCACTTGCCTACCTACTTACTAGTCCAATAGAGTAACATTCTATGATAAAATGCCTAGGTATGCAATTTTTTTTCCAGGTTGCTGCGTTAAAAATATATAAATACAATTGTATTATGAGGATTATATTCGACCTTCTTTGAAGACTATAAACATCGCATTAATATAACGATCTAACAAATGTTATTAAGCCAGCTTGATTGCGTAAGATTTGTTGATTGTGAACAAAAAGAAGAAGACACAGGAGTACTGGCAGAAAAGGCTAATATCCTAAGCTCTCCGGTTTGTGTTATTTGTAAAGCATTGCTCACTCTCTGACTAGTAGATGTATATCCTGGTGTTTGTGGATCGCCCGTTATAGGATTAAATGTTCCACATCTGGCTTTTGCTAATATACATGATGTTACATTAGTATAAAATCGAACATTATCAGCATCTAATGTTATATTAACTCCTGTTCTAGCTTCCCTCGTACATTGGGTTATCTGTAACGTCATAATATATATTATTAATAAGTAGGTACATACACATTTTATGAAGTAAACCCGTATAAAAATAAATACACCAAGAGTTTAGTTATTGTATACTTAGTAAAAACAGTTACCAAATTCTCGTTGATTTTAAGGCTTTGTAAAGTTATTGAGAGCGTGTCTCAGGCAACGAGAATGCCTCTCCACGATGAGCAGTAGGGGCGACCGCAATAAAATAGCCACCAGCAGTATGCATTGGCTTAATGAAAATTTATGAATTATGAGCTTCTGCAGCCACCAGAAAGCTCCAACTGCGTGGTCGTTTGCTCTCCTTATTACTTAAAAAAGCGAACTGTATCATATTCAAAACTAGTGTACTTAACTAAGAAATTTATTATCTATAATTATAATAAACGTCTCCATTATGCTGGTATATTTTTCCTAAAACAATTAGGCCAAGTTACAATACAATATTTAAATAATATAAACTTCATTACGCTGATTTATATTACACGTAGTTGCTACGAGTACTGTACTTAGGTATAAATTATGTATGAAAAATTCCTTACTAAATTGATAGAATTTACTCGTCTTAGGCACCGTACAAAGTCACAGTATCCCATGTAACACCCAGAAGACTGAACATTCAATGCAGATGTAGATAAAGCCTGAAAATACGAAATTACTATTGAAAGGTGTGCAGGACACGTAAGCTACGTAAGCCCTGTAAAGGGATACACTTGTGTTACGCTTAATTGCTTGATCGCTATTTATGCTAACTGATCGCTATTTGTACTAACGATGGAAGTACGTACTAGTAAGTAAAACACTGCATTTTTACTTACTAGCACTTAAGCAGAAATTACTTGAAGTAAGCAATAAGAGCGTGATTAGCGTATCCGAGGCGTGCCGCGCTGACTATGCCACATGACTAGCCAACATATTAGAATTTAGAATACAGACATCACCCTGCGGTTTCCCCCGCGTAACCCCAGTCCTTTTAGTCGTAACGTGACGATATATAGCAAATAGCCTTCGTCGATAAATGTACTAATGTATTCAAAACATAAAGAATTTTTCAATTCGGGCAGATAGTAACCGAGATTAGCGCATTCAAACAAATGCACAAACTCTTCAGCTATATATTGTTAGTACAGCAATGTACCAATATAGACAAGAATCTCTAAAAGATAAAAAGGAACCAGCCACTGATCCGTGACTGCTGCGTGTATGTGCCCGTCGCGGTTTTAGTTGTGATTATATAGAATATTTAATCTAACATTATTGAATTTTAAAGCTGAAATTCGTTTGAAGTATGGAACTTACCATTAAGGCCGTGGCACAAGTTGCATACGACGTGTTCGTGAAGTACTGTACAGCGCAGACACTAAGAGCCACTAACTCTTGAGGACCCTTCAAATTTAAATGTGTTAATATTAATAAGGAATTCCCATCTGGCTCTAAACAGAGAGGGATGTAAAAGGAGTAGAGAGCCTTTCTCCCGGCAGAGGGACACACCAGATTATTAATATTATTATTAATAATAATATTTAACTTAATCCATGCAACTTAAATTGAGTTGTTGCTGAATTACATCCCAATGGAGCCGGCATAAATAGAGAAGTGGCATTTGTCACATAAAACCAGCGCAATGGGAAAATCTATAGTCGGTGGTAGTTTGTAGAAATACTTGCATCGTCATAGAAATGTTCATTTTCAACTATATAAGTTAATAATAATAATAATAATAATAATAGTAATAATATATATCTCTATAGAGGTAAGCCAACTCCACAGGACATAGTATAGTGCAAAAGTGTGTGTGTAGGCACAAGTACACTCCCTGTTCCTTCATTCTCGTATTCCGAAGGGAACGCGCGATACGACCGGAGAAAAATCAGGCGCAGGACCCACAACTTAAGATGGCCTCTGTGGCACGGGGGTGCAACACCGACAACTTCCTGTCTTCGGAGTGATGTTAGAAATTGAAAAATCCCACTAATACTTTGGTCCGACTCGACACTCCAACCCGCATTTCACGACTGTGGTTGAACATGCAGACAAAAAATAATATTCACCACATTATAATAGATAAGTATCCACAAAAAAAGTACAAGTAAACTTTGAGCTTTATCAGAACGTGGGTAACATCTAGCTAGCCCATACAAAACAAATATTCAATACAAATCAAATAAGCGCTAACGTTGTAAGATTGCGATATTTTACCATGCAGACCTTGACCACTTTTCAGATCCATCATCAGATCCTTTACCCTCCACATCATCTTAACTCAGAGACAATACAAACCAAACAATACACACGATTGGATTGTATATTTTGCTATTAAATTTCCATGGCCACCATCCAGCTTTATCATTAGACTTTAGTTGTCGTCTGCAAGTAAAGTCCTTAGCAATACCAATGAAACAAATCCAAACACGATGAGGTTTTGATATTTTATTATTAATTTCTCATGCCTACTTTCCGTCTTCATCATCTAATCTGCTCGATGATTCAAAGTATATAAAGCTTTGCTTAAGTTGTACCAAATTTGTGCAAGTGGGTCAAATTCAGCTCATTAATGTAAGCTGAATTTGACCATACGATTCAATTTGAATTGAGTTCAATCGCATTCAAAGAGGATTTCAAATAAACTACAGCATAGGTATTCTTTGCCAAGAATTTAGTACGCAAGCAGCAGCGAATATATAGACATGTCTCTGTCTACTTCTCTTCTGATGCTTTAAAAAAAATAATACCTCGGGCATGGAAGTAACCCTGGCAAAACAATTAATGCATCCGTCCCGTGCAGTTACGTTAGTCGGTTGCGCGGTACTGCAGACAAGATTGAGAAGGTTCTGCAAGTTTACTCTGAAACAAATTATTCTCGTGTTACATAATATTATGAAGTATTGGCACTTCACTGGACGTAGACATACTTATTACATTGCAGATTTTCATAATGAAATGAATGAATGAAACTGAAGCATCCCCAGCTGGTTTAATCACTGTTGTTGCGGTGGGCGGTGGGGCTCACAAGCTGGAAGTGCCATCCAGCTCATGTGAAATTAATCTCGCCACGAAGGCTTTTCTTTGTACCCCTCTTGTGAAAAGAGGGCCTTTGGCTGAACTGCAGACTTCATGGACTAGCTAGCCACTGATGTTAGCTGGCCGCTGAGGTGACTGACTGTGTTTGTAATAGATATCGGAGCATTGAGGGTTATGGATAACAAAAAAAATAAAATTGACTTGCCCATTGGATGGACATAACGCTGCAATTTTCTGGTTCTTCCATTGTAAAATTTTATTTTTCACGTCACTTAGATCAAATATTCCATTGGCTGCAACTCCGACCTATAAAATATTTCATAAATCGATATAGAAAATTATATTATCTTAACATTTTCATCGTGTGAGAGAAAGTTCAAACCCTGACCTCGCTTATGTTAAATATTTTTTGATTCTTCCATTTCAAAATATTTTTATGGATTTCGTTTAGATCAAGAAAAGTGGCATAAATTCCAATCTGTTAAATTAAAATAAAGAACGGGTAGATAATAAAGCAATATTATAAAAAACTTATCAGATCTGTCTACTGACAGCACACAAACTTACTAGTAGCACAAATATAAAACCGTACTGAATATTTTTCATTGTAAAAATAACGCGCGGCAACTTTGTAAAGGATCACAACGGGAATATTGTTATAACAATTATTTTATATTGCTGTGTACTCAACGCAAGGTAAGTTATTTAAAATCGTGAACTAAAAAGCAATGGTTCCGCATATTTTTATATATTATTATAGTGTATGTATAATAAACCATTTCCACATCGGTTAACTTCTCGAGCGACGAGTATCAAAGCACGGTTAAGAAGATATATTTTATGTAGATATTTGAGGGCAAGTGAGCAGTTGGAGCCTTTGGAGACTACGGACACCCATAGACGTCCCCATATTTGCTATGGATATGTGTTTCTCTCGCAGAGGGAAGGTGAAAATCCTCCTCCGCTCTCCCATGAGAGGGGCCTGTGGCCCATGCCGCAAGCTACTCAGGAACCACACAAAATGTGATAGTGCAGCTATCACTTTATGGCGGATTCATGTTTGTGAAGGTATCACCCAGGTCATGCCGGTTGCAATACAGAATGGTACCACCTATAACTGAACTTTGCGTCAGATAATAAGTTAGTAATTGGTACCCATAGGCAACACTCACTATAAACATCCACAAAATTTTGTTGCCCTTCACATACGGAAGCTGTTTAAATCACTAAAATGGACGTAAAAAAAAAAACACAAAATGACACCACGTCTACAATCTACAAACATTAATTAAGAGCTAGAACACAGAATACTAAACATATCGAATCGGAACCCCAACATTTATCACGCGGTTGTCAGTTCGGCTGTTTATTGAACTAAACGTGTTCACTGTAGCGAAAACTTGTGAAAGTGCTTTTATATTCAGAACAAAAAAGGTTGTTTCGTTGTACTCACTCTTTGTACCACACGGGTGTAAATTTTAGGCAATACATTTCAACGTCCACCCATATCACGATCATCAACAGTCATTAACAGTCCACTGTAGGACTAAGTATTGCACAAAGATCATTTTGCACCTCTTTTAATGGTCGTAATACAGCCGTCTTCCTAGTTATTTTTTTTACCCGACGGAGTAACACAAGGGATGGTTATGCGTGTAGCTGTCTATGTAGGTATGAAATAATACGTATGTCCTTCCATCACTTTTTATAGCTCAAGGGTTAAACAATCAGTCGGACCCTAATTATGAATATACCGACACCCATAGACATCTGCATATATATGCAGACGTGGCACCCTCCTAGCTGACTCCACCTACTCATACTCCCGTAATCCTATTCCTAAGGCCACCGGAAACTCACAAACCGCACGAAACCCGACAGAAATTCAAATGCAATGCAGCATGAACTGTGGTGACCACAGACGCCATTAACATCCACATAATATGCAGATGTCCTCCTTCAAAAGTCCCAATTCAGCGGCAATGCAGCATGACGCTACCTTCCTTTCCTAAAATTTAAGTACTTCTATATTAAAATTATTCATAGTCTTATAAAATCCATTTCACATTTGTCAATTACAGCTAAATTTATCAAGAAACAGCGGCCCGAAGTGAGGGTTATCTGGATTTTAGGCACACTTAAGGCCCAGGAAACGCGAAAACATAGCGTTTATAGACGCAACGAGATAACAGTCATACATAAAATTCTCACAATGTTAGTCACTTACTCTTTCGAAACGGCTTTACTGATTTTTACCAAATTTAATGTGCCTATTTACTAGGTCTGAGAATCGACAACTACTTACATTTCATACCCATTTTTATTATGATTGATTTCCCATGACCATGGTTGCTGTAAAACTTCTGAAACGTCGGGCTACATAAATAATGAAATAAACCGCGATAAAATCCGTAAAAGTAGTTTTACTGTAATGATTGCATCATTAGTAAAAAAATCATAAACTAGGGTGGACGCCCTTGCATTTTTTGTCGCTTTGGCATCTTTTAAGATTCATAATTATGTGTGTGTGTGTATTCATAATTATAAATAACGCTTTTTATTTTATTATCTTCGTTTTCTATTTATATGTAATAATATGCTAGAGAATGAGAATGTAGTATCAACCTCACTCAGTTATCTTGTGGGGAGTAGTACGCATGGATGATAACGTATTCCTATTTCCAACGAGATAACGTTTTTCTGATTTGCAAGTTCCAACTTAATTCCATGCCATTTAGGTTCAATTATAGATTGGACCTACATTTCTGTCTTTGTACTATCGTATTCTTTATGAAGCAACCTTCTTTGTGCAACCAACATGAATATCGCGAAAAAAAAATCTGTTCCACACATTTTGCGAAATTTCAATGTCGAAATTTCAAACACTTAATCAATATCACGGTCAACTTTGAAGACTCAAAAACAAGAAATAAAATGGTCTAATAATTAAATTTATGGTTTTCAAAATTAAATTGACTTGTTAATTTCTACTTTCTATCAATTTTTCAGATTTTCGAGAGATCTTCAAGACGATGTAGACTAAAAATTGTAACCGACAACCAAATTGGATACCTTATTGTATATGTGTGGACCATAATTACGATTACCTTTTTTTTAAATTTACTTTCAAGTTCGAGCAATCGGGTTATACATATCTTAACTATCAGACATGATTTTAAGGCACACTTAACTCTTCAGTTAATAATATGTTGTTACTCTTTAGTAAAAAATAATTAAAATTAACGAGGGCCGCATTATAAGTTGGTGGGGCCCTGCTGATGGCGGGTTTACTGCCCACGCCCACCAGTAGCGTGCTTCTCAAGAAATAACACAAGCTTACTTGTAACAATCTCTTAACACTTTATTCGATTACAATAACAAAGACAGTTAGTACTAAACGAACATAAACTGACGGTTCCGTTTAAGGCGGTCCGATCTCAACTCTCCACTAAGCAGCCCTAACATAAGGTGTGTTTTTAGTTAAAAAGGAAGACATCTCCCCTCCAAACGATTCCATCCAGGTGTCGAATGACGTCACCACGTTCCTCCCCATTAAAATCAATTGAATGTCTAATTTGAATTTTCCAAAGCGTCGACATAGTTCTAATATATGTTATGATGTACTATGAGATCATGTTTTTACAGAGTAACTATTTTTTGTCATAGCACTAGACAAAGCGCAAGTTTAGTTCTCCATTTAGGTTACAGGAAGCATAACGGAACGGCCACATGTTATTCGTGACATCATCCTCCGCTAATATTAGAGCAAAAAACGCAATATTCTGGAATATGTTCATATATTACAATAAAACTACTTTTACGGATTTTATCGCGGTTTAATAAATTACTTATGTAGCCCGACGTTTCAGAAGCTTTACAGCAACCATGGTCACGGGTGGACTGTCCAGTCGTGACCATGGTTGCTGTAAAGAGCTATCTTACCTTTGGAAGCTAATAAATGAACGCTAATTGAATTATCGGCATTCACACATCTTATGTTTGCACAACCACCGTAGGCCTTTTTTGAACCGTTTGCAAAAGTGTGCAGTTGTACCTCTACTGGAGCCGAGGACTCTACTTGGTAGTGAAAAATTATTCGTTTGCAATAATGCTGAAACGAAACTGCACCATTGATTTACCAGTTTACCAGTGATTGGGGCATCCCAATTGTTTTTATCCACAACTGTTGCATAATTATATTTGCCTCCACGATACAAGGTGTGACCAGACCAAGGGGATCGAATACTCGGGCAATTGCGGACAAAATGTGACGCTTATTTATCACATTATTAGATGGTGTACTTATAGAAAATACTAATGTGTCTCCGAAACATCTCCAATGCAAACCTAAAGTTTTGGAATGATTTTTATTGCTCAGATCTACGTATCCTGATACTATCGTACACCGCAAACTGCTTGCGAAATCTTGTCATTATTTGAATACCATTTGTGTAAATTTAGTTGAGTCACTTTTAAAGTATTGATTACTTCTAGACATAGGGATATTGTTTTATCTATAGTCTGGTGGCCGGATGAAGAATCATCAACACAGAAGTAGTTTCATATAGCCTGTTTGACGTCCGGGATAATAGATTCTATGCCCAGTTGATAAAGACATCGTGTGGCCAAGTAAGATGCCGAAGTTGTGCCGTAAGTTAAACTATATAAGTTATAACCTTTTGGGGGATGAGCAGGGTCAAATCTCCACAATATCTGCTGAAGTGGACGTTGCTGTTCCGAAACTTCTGTTTGACGGAACATCTTCTCCACGTCTGCGGTCACAACACATTGGTGTTGCCGAAAGCGCAATATATTGACAAAAGATAATCTTGCATAGTGGGCCCCACATTAAAATATCGTTCAGCGATTTTCCAGATGCTGCCGCCGAAGCATCGAAGACAACGCGTTGCTTTGTCGTCAAGCTAGATTCCTTGAGGTCACCATAATGGGACAATGGGAAAGTTCAGATTCGTTGAAATTACTAACTGTCATGTGACTGAGAGCGAGGTATTCCCCCATAAATTCTAAATAAAGTTGCTTTGCTTTAAGGTCTCGTTGCAACTTTCGCTCTAAGGCAAGGAAGCGACGTTTGGCTATTTGAAAAGAGTCGCCGAAAACATTAGCAGATTTATGGGTAACGAGACTACAAAATGCCCATTTCGGCTTCGTTTGGTGATCTTCACGGAGTGTTCTTCGCACGCTTGTTCTTTTGGAGTAAGATCATACTTAGAAGAGATGGTCTAGTTCCCAGGACCTAGAAAGATCGAAGTCTAAATTTTGGTTAAGCATACATATTTATTTGAAAGTTCTAAGAGTGGGCAAGGAACTCTTTTTTTTTTTGTTCACGTGGGGAAATGCATTTACGTGCCTTCACTGGCGCTGGGTGGGGTCCAGTGGTGTGTGGGGCTCGCGGCACATTATAGTGCCGAATAACCACAAAAACCACCGCGTGTGCCACCAGTGCCACCTTTGGTGAGGTGCCCCGGAACAGCAAATCATCAGGGCATTTCGACGGCTGGTCAGCCCCTTAAGGGACCGATGCCACCTCCACAGATTGGGTTGTCCACACCACAAGACAACTCCACCAACTTTGGGACAGTACAATGGGGCGAGGTTCCCATCCCCGCCCCTTGCCCCGTGCCCAATAGTGCCATCTCATAGTTCTCATCTTTTGTCCCCTCTTCTTTTAAGAGGGGTACAAAGAGTGCCTCCTCCTCCTGCTCTTTAGTCCCCTCTTCTCATAAGAGGGGTACAAAGAGCATACACCTCGTCGGTTCAATTAGCTTCGCCCTAGGTGTCTCGGATCACCCCAGGCTACTAAGCCCCACCGCCGCAACAAGGCTTGAACCATGATGGGGTGGGCAAGGAACCTGAGACAAGCCATCCCAATTTTGTGACTGATAAGACTGGTCTATTTTTACCTATCTGAATTCGATTTGTGCCAATCACGCTCCAAAATATTTCAGCTCCTAATAAAATATCTATCGTAGACGAGATATGGAATACTGGATCGGCTGAGCAAATAGACAGACAACCAGAAGACATTTGCAAATCGTGTAGATTAATGAACGCCGAAGGAATCTGGTTTGTTATGCTAGTCCTGTCTAGTCTATGCTCGTTGCAAACGTACCATCACATGATTCTTATGTGAGAGAACAGGTACTCGAGGTTATAATAGACTGATTATTGATTCCCGATATTCTGGAGTATGATGAATAAGTAGGAATGTTGAGTCTACCACAAAGGTCACCCGTAATAAAATTATACGTGCTGCCATTATCAAGTAAGACTCTAGCAGCGTGTGATTGTCCGTTACTTTCACCAAAGCTGTGGAAAGCAAGACAGTACTCTTGTAAGGTTTTTTGCTAAAATTATTGGCTGAAAGTGCAATATTATCGGAGTAAGTCTGTTGAGGTGGGTCGCAATGGGGTATTACGTTTTTTGTAACAGTATTTGCAATGGCTAGATCGGCATTTATTTTCAAAATGGCTGTAACGTAGGCAGTTTTTACAAATATTTAATTCCTCAACCTTGGCAGTTATACGTTCAACAGCCAAATCTCTGAAAGATTCACAAGCGAACAAGCCATGATTCCCATTATACACAGCACAAGAATGTATTTTGCTTTTATTACTTGTTGATACAATCTAACCTTTAGTCTTATTAATGTTCAGATCGCTTCTGAATCTTCCCTGCCCTGATGTATCTAAAGTTTCTAAAAAATTTGCTTTATTTCAGAAAATTTTTTGAAAAATTCTAAAGTAGGCGAGTCCTTCAAGTTGTTACGTCGAAATTCCCATTCTCTTAGCGATGTTGAGTCTAACTTAGAAATCATAAATATGATAACGGTATCCCAATGCTTCACTGGGTGACCTAACGTCGATGGTGCCCCTAAATTTCGGTCAGTTGTGTCGATTAAATTACGTCTGGCTTCACTAGATTCCTTTTGTATAGCAGTCAGTGTAAAAAGAGAGGTTAAGTGGTGATTTTTAAGAAGAAACTTGTTGTCGTATCTGTGTTTCTATGCTGAATGATAATTATCTGCGCAAAAATCTAAACCTGATATGATTAAAGCAGCACTTCCCTTTAGCGATGCATGCAAGTAATGAAATTTGGTCATGGAATCAATACTATCATCAGAATCATTATTAGTGCGTTAAATGTGTCCCTATAGCCAAGCCAGTGGTGATATCGCCGCCAAAATGAGGAAGATCAATTTTAGGAAGTCCGATGACCTTACGTTTGTGTGTGTCGAATGGAGCACCCCAGGATATCATTTCCTCGGAGTCCAACAAAGGGACCGCCTTCTTGGACGACATAGCGAGGGCACGGCCGCCAGATACCACCGAGTAATACTACGACTGCAAGGCACGCACTGTCTGCACGCAGCTCCTCGGGGATGTCGCACGCGTCTTCCAACTCGACTTGGAACGTTTTTAATTCCTCGAATGTTTTTTGTATTCCATCTAGGCGCATTTGCAATTCCCTTTCTACTTGGGGATCATTCGATGGAAAACTAGTCTTTACTAGATTTAAGTACGAAGAAAACGCAGTTAGCTTCCCTTTTAATGTGGTTTTTTAATTAATTGTTTTAGTTGTTTATCACTCATTCTTATGGAACTAGGGAGGTTACAAGGATTATAGAAAATATTTGAAAATTAATGGATTCGGGCTGATGATTATGAAGGTGTAACTTAAAGGGTAATGTGACGATGGATGCCAATGAATGGATAGTGATCCCTTTGACGTTTATTAAAATATGCCTGTGTCCAGCAGGGCTGATGATGATTATGACGATGAACACAGGTAAGTTGTTCAATTTGTAATAATAATAATTCGATTAGGGTTCAGAGTATCGTATAAAATCTATGTTCAGAGTCATATGGCTGCAGGTTGATGTTAATTGCAAATTGTAACATTGGATATAATCGGAATGAATGCCAAAGTAAGTCTGTGAATAATATTAAAGTTACACATTCTTAAGTGACAATGTTTTGAATTATTATTTCTTTATCGTGGGTACATAAAAGAAATGTATCGTTCACTTGAATCGAACAAAGAAATAAAGAAGGATACCTTTCAATCCGTTAGCGAAATGAACAATTGTGAATGATGATACAAAATGGCAAGTGTGAATGCTATTTCTAATGTAATTTAATAGGATGAGAAACAATGATTTCTAATAATTTTATTAGCTGCACTTTAATCAGCTCGTTAGGTACTAAATGATAAATGATTTTGCGATGTACATTAACTAACTTAAATGTAATGAATTAATGAGTATAATTTTGCTGCAACGATTTAATTTCTGAATCTGTTTAAATATGATTGACACTACCTTTATCACTGTGACAAATGATTCTACGACTATTACTACGAGATGAAGTGCTTAATGAATGATGGATAATAAATAGGTAACGAATAATGGATAATGCTGATAACTAGGAAGGCAAAGGAAAACGTAACGATCATACTTACTTTTAAGCTTCAGCTGATGATGTTCTTATATCCAGTCGTCTCGGTTTCAGCTTCTAACTTCGACTTGTTTATTCCGTTGCTTCTCAAAAACGTCTAAATTTGCACTACTTGAAGTACTTGTCTACTATTCCCTTTTTGTTATCCGGCTCGAAGGACCATACAGTAGGGACAGTGCCTTTGGGAGTCTGGAATTTCTGTTTGCCTATCCGCTCAGTGACAGCGACTCGCCACCGCCCCGCACTCCGCGCCGCTCGCAGCGAGGCACAGTCTTCACCAGTGCATTTAAACCAACACAAAATTACTTTTTTAAATGTGTGAATCATTTACATGTACTTACTACTAACACCTTTTTCCCGTATCATTAGTGGCAAACAATTTTTTAACGTAACTGATCCAGTGTTAAATGATCAAGGTGTAGGTATATTGTCTAACAAATTCGGGACACCCCGGCACAGTGGCCAAAGGCTATCACAGCGGTTTTAATTCTTACTGGACACACCTTTCTGGTCCACCGGACCCTTTTGGACGGTGCATAAAGTATTTTCTTTGCGTTAAAAAAAAGTTATATCGTCTATGTATATCATCGATGTTGAGCATTTTTATATCGATATTAAAATATCGAATTAAACATGAACAATTTAACCGATATATCGTTACATCGCCATAAAATTCCGTCGGTCATATGTCATTAACCATAGAGAATGCAGTTTTGTCATTGTCTACAGTCTGTGGCCCAATGGCGAATTGATTAAAAAGTGCGAATGAACCGTGATTTCGCTTGTGTGAGAAGTGATAACTGAAAATTGGTTTTTCACATTATTAAATTTGATTAATGATAACAACATCATTTATTTTCCTTTTCTTTTCTTTTAATTTATTTTTCTTTTCTTATAATGATTCAAGGGAAGGCAAATGTAAGTACTAAACATTGCTACTTTTAATTTTAGTTTTTTATTATTTCTATAATTCGACTTTTTGACATAAATTTTTATTTTTACAGGAATTACCCGATTTTCAGATTTTTCGGACCGTAATTAAATACTGTTTATTCATTATAATCGTACCGATAATATCCTTCTTTGTCGCAAAGATTTTATTATTCGATAGCTTGTTAGGACTTGAGGCAGTCACAAGCAGCGTGTATTCTGCTGTTGTTGCTGTGATAATATTACATGTAACTCTAGGGCTGTACATATATAAAGCGTACGGCGAAGCTGACAAATCTCCTAAGCCCATGAAGAAAGATTAGTCTTACATTTTTCTAGTGATCTATCCCAGTTCCAGCAACATACAAAAATGGATAATCTCTACATGAAAGGAGAACTCTTACAACTACACACCAAGAACAGTGAAGTTGTAGAAGGCAGATTTTTCAGTATTAATAATGATAAATCTAAAATATCGCTTTATGATGTGAAAGAACTTCCTCAAGGGGATAAAAGTGATGGTGTATGTCATTACTATAACTCTGAAGTAAGAGACATAATTAAAATTCAAGCACCCAATGACATCACATATTTAAAGATATCTCAAAAAGAATGTGAAGATACAGTTAAGATGGCCAAAAAGTATATCTATATAAACCAAGTTGATAGCATTTTCCACAAGGCAATAAAAGATTTAGATTCCTTTAATTATATTGCTATTAGCACTGATGGTGCCAATATGGGGCGTAAATGTAAACTACCTTTCCTTGTACTTTCAACTCCAGAACAAATATATATATTTGATGTTCAAGTTATGGAATACCGAGCATTTGATGCTGGCCTCAAGAAGCTACTTGAAAGCGATTCTCCAAAAAAAACTGTCCATGACTGCAGAAAAATATCAGACTGTTTGTTTCACAAACATAATGTTAAATTGAAATCCATATTTGATACGCAGGTGAGTTTCAAAGTAAATAGAACTTGCCATTGGCAGATTTAGTTATGCTTGTTACATTCATGGCTGACCTCCTGCCACTTGTATCTATCCAGAATCATCTACTTCCACCAAAATACTGGTCAACTTAATGTTTTTCCTTCTATCTAGAAAGATATCTTATGCAGATAGGGATCTATGTGACAATGAAAATGACACCATGTTTATGAAACACATCAGTCTAACAATGTAATTGAAAATAGAGAAATTATATAATGTACTATTATTTCAATAAGTACATAATAATTTAGCACAAGTACCTGCACAATTATAAGGGAAATGGCTTCCTAAATGTGTGTAAATATTTTCAAGAGCACTCATATCTAATTTATAGATTGATATTGGATGATTTTTATTAAATTTCAGGTTGGTGACATAATCGTTACTAAAAATAAAACAGGTAGACTTCCAACAAAACTAAAAACACTATCTGAATGTCTGACTGCATATCTTGGACTTAAACAAAATAGCATTGAAGAAAAGGTACATATTTTTATAAGGGAAAATTTAAAAAATGTTACAAATAGTAAAACTTGTGATGTTAAATTAATAATTATAATGTTTTGGCCAGGATGGCCAAATTTTGGGTATAGCAGTTTTCTTTATTCAGAAGAGCTATGTTATTATATACAAGTTCTCTCTCTGTCCCTTAATCTCCAATTCAAGTGGGACAACAATCCAACATAACCAGACTAGACTGACTAGTCACCAAAAGGCTCTGGCTGCTTGTTTGCTGTCTTATACTTAATAATTAAATTTCACATGTTCAGTGGTACGCACAGTTTGGAGTACATTATATTAACAAATATAACTTGATCATATTTATACCTAGTCTGGTGCAACATATTTTACTTAACCATTTAAGACATGTAAAGTGAGTATAATATGTTGCTGCTGCCAAGCTGCACTTTTGTTGTATACCAGCATACCTACCGTAGTATCTCTCATTCATAAGATTGCATCAAAAATGTCTTAACTAATAGATGCTAGGAAATGCAGTATTCATCTTCTGGCCCATTAGAAGCGAGGATGAATGGAAGGCAATACCATACCAAGTCCCCTAGACATCCATCTATGGGTGTCGGTAGTCATGAAAAGGCTCCCATTGTTTGTTTCTTTTTTTTTAATCATGATAAAGGAATACCACAAAAGAGACAGTTCTCAAATTCATTGTTGTTCTTTATTTGCAGCTGGATATTGTGAGATGTACTGAAAGACCTTTGTCAACAGAAATCAAAGAGAATCTATCCAAAAATATATCTTTCCTACATCGTCTGTCTGAAATTATCAATGATGAAATGATGTTACCATTTCTGAGGGGTGTAGAATATTTTGCAGAAAATCTTCGTTCTTGTGATGACTTTAAAGCTTGGGAGCTTTGTGTTAATCATCATCAGTTGCCTCAAGATTTTAAAAATGTTATAGAATATTAACATTCCTGTCTAATGAATGCTGTAAATTTTTGTGCATGTTTAGTAGTTGCATTGCAACAGCAGGAATATGAATATCTTTTATATCACAATGTATTTGTAGTTATTATAGACTAGGTAAAAAGGAGTTAAAAACATACAAAATGAATATTGAGTGACGATATAAATTATATTATACCCTTTTTGTAACAAAAATAATATATCTTTATAAATTATATTTCAAAATAATATTTAGCAGTCTTCACCTTTTACATTGAGTAACACTAACTTGTTTATCACATTGCAAGTATGCAGTATAATTAAGGATATATCCACATAGAATAAAACTTATTTACATGGCATATTACAGTGTCTTAATAAGCTCACAAATTTAAAATATTTAATATTTCTGTCTAGAAATGGCTTGGTCTGTGATCATAATATGCATGTTTAAAGTTTTGCAAAATAATAGAAATTGTAAACAGTTATTTTTGTACAATATTTGATTTAGTGTTTGTGATTGGGTCTTTTGGTGATATTATCAAAGCTTCTACTGATTGCTTGAACTGGTATGATCACACATAGTACTTATATTTTATAAGAATTTTAGTAGAAATAGTCTTAAGTGTGTATGCTTTTTCCTATTATATAATGCATCTAATAACTTATTTATAGGTTAAGGATACAGCTAATATGAAATAAAGCTTTGCTTGAATAAAGGTTTTCACAATGCTTATGAGATTTTTTATCATATATAAACTAAACAACAATATAAAATTATTTATTTATTATATATTTGTAATATATTATTATGATTTAGTCAAAAATAAATTAGGATAAAAAGCTAATCCTTCTATAGATTCATCTCTGCATGCAAATCCAAGGCGTTCTGTTGTAAATAATCTCTCTCTAGCCAGTAAAACTGATACATGTTCAATTTGAGACAGCTTCTCTGGTGTTAATGAGCCATTTGCTTCAATCTACAATAAATCAATCCAATTAATAACCTGCACGTTTAATAATTCATGATGCATGAAGTATCTTACTTGGTGTTCATTCAAAAAGCCCGGTGTGTAACAGTGGATTGATGAACAATTATATGATAATTTGATGACCGGCTGGCTCAGTTGGTAACATGGCGGTTATTCCACGTGTTACTCCAGAGGTCGCGGGTTCGAATCCCGCCTAGGTCATAGATGTTTATATATGTATTTCTATAATAAAAATCTTAAATATATAAAATTTCTTAGATGTATAAAAAATATTAAATATATTTCCATTGTCATGAACACGACAATGAAACAATATACATGAAACACAAGTCCTTACGGTACTTAACACAGAGCCAGGCTAACAAGGTGTGATATTTCCACAGATATTATATTCATCATCATTATCAGCCCTTACAGGTCGACTGCTGGACATAGGCCTCTCTGATATTATATTCCATTAATCTCATTTGAATTCACTGAATAATTGCATATGCATTTATGTAAAATTTTATATTTAATGAAAATAAAATTTCACACACAGTCTATTAAAATAGAAAACATTGTACTACCATTGCAATTGTAGATTTGGCAACTTCTTCATCTCTTTGACTATTTAGCTGAAGAACACAAGTACCACTTGGAAACTTACGAAGACTCATTGGTGCACCTATGGTTGAAAGTAATCTGAAATATAATAAAATCATTTACTTAACACTTAACAGACTTGCATAGGGACAGTAATTTGTAATGGAGTCAAACCTACTTGCAAGCATTCAGTAGGTCCTCAGGTGATATGAGTTCTAAGCCTCTACCTCTGTTTACTCTGCACCAAACATCAGCAAGAGACATTATTCCACCAGATTCCTATAAAAATAAACACAATAACCAATTTTCTCTTACATTAGACATTCTAATATCTTTTGTACTGCAGCTATAATAATAATGGAGATAATTCATTACCAATAATACTGCTACCATCATGTCAGAAATCTGTTGCGATAAGCCCATGTAATATTCAGAATCAGATCTGTAAGCATCTCTTGTAACTGGATCATCAATTCCCAATGACATGAGGTAAGATTTAAATCTTACTGTATCATCTTCAGAAATGTCTCCTTGCTTCTCCTATGAATGGATGATAATGAGATTAATAAGGATAAGAGAATATAAAAGTTGCAATGTAAAGAGGTGCTTTTGCATAAACGTCTAGAATTAGTAATTGTTGAAAGGTTTGTTGTCAGAGGATATAACAATATAGCTACTACTACTAATTAACAACAACCACAACTAAACACAGAGATTATATAGATAAATTGCTTTCCTTCCAGCACTGTGGGCCACCGGAAAGTCAGACAGCACAAAAAGTGACAGCGTAACTATTACTTCACAGTGGTACAGTGTGAACAAGAGTATCTTCCCTGTCCTACTGGTCCATTCGGCTGCAATGCACTACATTTTGTCTAAAACATGGTCTTACTTGTTTATTGGGCAAGTTAATTAATTATGCGGATTCACATAAGTTAAACAATAATATAACTTATTTACCCTTTACAATAAAACTTCTTTTACTGATTCTAGCATAATTTATTTAATTATTTAACTAGCCCAACGTTTCAGAAACAACCATGGTCACGGGTGGACTGACTCAGTCTACCCATGACCATGGTTGCTGTAAAGCTTCTGAAACATTGGGCTAGTTAAATAATTAAATAAACCATGATAGAAGCCCTAAAAGTAGTTCATTGTAATGAGTAACACTTGCGTAAACTTAAGACATCAATATTTACCCTTATTTTAGATGATATAGTCTTTGAAATGGAAACCATTTCTTTAGCCTTTTCCATTAGTTTTCTTAAATCTTGAAATGCTACATTTATACTAGCATCAGTGGCCTTATGCTGCTCTTCAATACTTCTCTCAATGCCAACAATACCTGACCTGATTTTAGAACTTACAGGTGCCACTGATGGATTAGGGGAAGGACTTAAAGTGGCTTGTGGTGATGGTATTGATGAATTCTCCCAAGCTTTAATTGTAACAGCATCAGTTAAAGCTCTACAAAAGGCAGTATCTATGCCATCTTTAAATGAAAGCTTTATAAAATGATATGAACTTCCAACTGCTGGTCCTGGTCTTTTACCTGAAATTATAAATATATTTATGTCTGGAAAAGGTTTGTTGCATAGATCTATTTGATATAGAAGAATAAATAGTACATAAAATAAAAAATTGATATTTTAAAATAATATACATAAACTTGAGAAGAAGGTCTATCTTTTTCAATCAAAATAATTTTAATTTATTTAATGTAATGAAAGAAATATAATAATAATTAAAGAAAGAATGTATTATGAACTCTGGCCTAGAGATCGATAATGATAAGTGATATGTAATAATAATATTATAAATCTCTGTGTTATTGTTAATGTAAGTAAAGTTTTTTACTGATTATTATGTTAGTCTTTTGGCCTGGCTTTTATCTAAAGGGTTACAAGAAAAAACATTTTTAATTATTTTAAATTTCAAGATTAAGAAGTATCTCACCAGGCAGTGCAGGTCCCAGGTGCAAAATTATCCTTTTAGGACCACCTAGACCAAATACTCCACCACTTTCTTCTTCTATGCAAAATATGTAGTATAAATGAAGAGACAGACAGATCATTCCTTTTGGTATATCCCCAGGTTTACCCCAGAGAATCCTATGAGTAGTTAGTACCACCTCTCCATCGGTAAATTGTGTCTGAAGTAAGAAAAATAATTAGTGAACACAAATATACATGCTTTTGGGGCAAATTTAGCTAAGCCTGACCTTTTCATCTCCGTCATATATTTTAACATTTTTGTCTCGCTTTAAATAATTTTCTCCTTCACATAAACGTGCTTCCATGTACTCAAATCTATCCATTGCAACAATATACGACACACATTTAAATCAAGATAAAATATGTAAATAGTTTGGACAGCAATTCTCTAAATTAAACAATAACTAAGTAAATTTTACGATCAATTTTGACACCAATCGACGTGAACCTGGTGTCATTTCCTGTTGTTTGCTATCATATTTTTCCTCTAAGATTTAACATTCTTTACTCTACGTAAAGCTAGATTTACGAAACATCAAATAAATATACTGAATCAGATATGGAAAAGATAAATTCAAGAGATGATAGCAAGGCTGATACTAATTAACAGTACATTATAGAATGACATTTAACCATAGAGATAATATAGGGGACATTCCAATTACGCTGCACTGTCAAAGTTGACACTGACAATCACGGTATGTAACACTACTTTTACGGATTTTATCGCGGTTCATATAATTATTTAACTAGTCTGACGTTTCAGGAGCTTTATACAAGCCATGGTTACGGATGGACAGAGATTACAGATGTCCTGACGTCACAAGTTATTAAGAGTACCCGAAGAATAATTACTTTGTTGATCTCATTAACGCCAACAGGATCAAGTGAGTGATTATAGATCTAATTTCATAAGTATTTATTATTTTCTTTTCTATTAAAAAAAAATCTGATCTATCGTACATATACATACTACAAAAATTACACTTAAATAAAGACAGAAATATATTCCATAAAATGATCGAATGTAAAAATAATAAGTAACAAAATCTTTTCTATTACCTAATAAGCATTAATCATAAGGTACTTTTATAGAGTCCATGATTCTTTTAGAATACTTTCTCTCTCTCTCTCTCTCTCTCTCTCTCTCTCTCTCCCTCTTTCTCTCTCTCTATCTCTCTCTCTATCATACAGTATACATTTCTTTGATCCAAGAACATCAATTTTCTCTATAAGTCTATTTCAATATTTCAAAATAGAATGGGATGACTAGATTTAAAATAAATACAGTAAGGATCGCCAGGCGATGAGACTAGTTTTGGGGTCGCCAATGGGAGAGGTACCCCGATAAAGGAACGTTAATAATAGCTAGTTTAACTATTTTTATCATGGTCAGAATTGCGATCGCGGAGCCCCTTATCCCAGGAGGCTGACGTAGAGCATAGCTCGAGCACGATAGCCTCAGCGCTGTCGTGAATGAATGGCTCGTCTAGATGATCATGATCTTCCCGTATCCTCCTTCATCCACAGATGTGTGATGAATTATTTACACTACGAGTTTTAATAGACTATTCTTATTGGTTGCAATGAAGTTTACACTAGTGTATGCGATATAATCACAAAAATCCATTACGGTTGCCTACAGGTTTGCGAAATAATTAAGAATGTAATCATATTTTTATTTTTATCATTAAACAAAAAATCTAGAAGGCAAACTGTATTACCTATTATTTTATGGAGACGAGGGGAAATAAGTTAAGATCATTCGGCTGTCACAGGAGAAAAAGAATTGCGAACTAAAGATGTTTTTTAAAGACTTTATAAAACAACAACGAAAAATAAATTACTAAATGCGAGGCGGCATGGTCATTTGATCTTAGCCTGTCCGTGTGGACAAATCTGACATAAACAAAAAATCATTCAGCTGTCAAGGTCACAAATAAAATTACGAAATGTCAAGTGATTTGGAAAGGCTCGTGAATTGAGTTGAAAGGAAAGGTTAACCTGCAATTATTTCACGTTCACTGTACTCCATAAAATCCGTAACTATTATCGGATACAACATTTAGCATAGTTCTATTGGTAGTTCAGCTATTGTTAAGAAAATTGTAGTTCATAAATAGAGTAGAGTAGTTATGGCTGAGGGTCAGGAAGCTTTATTGCTAAAAATCAGGGAACAGGGTGACATTGTGAGAAGTTTAAAGGCTGCAAAGGAGTCCCAAGAGAAGGTAATTGTGATGTATATTTGTAAACTTTTGGGGTGGCAATTGATGATGCAATATCTAGTACTAAATAATAGGAATTAAATTTGTAGGGTAAAGTGAAACTTAATTTGTTGCAAGATATCGAAGAAATTGATACATACTTATCTAAGTACAGTTATTTATCTGGTTATATACCCAGTAAACTTGATATACAAGTAAAAAAACACATAAAATTTAATGATATTAAACCAAAATACATAAATTTAATTAGATGGTGGTACCATATGCGGAGTTTCAGTGATTCTGAGATATCCTCATTACCTGATACCTCCACCTCAAGTTTTACTATAAAGTATATTGATAATAGAGAGATTGATATTGATCAACAGGTTAGTATCAGGTAACTAAAATAAGTTTTTGTAGCTAGTGAAGCTGTAGATGTTTCTCTCTCAAGTTTATACAATTAACATTTGAACCTCCACATATGGTTACTTAGTTACCACTCAAAATTTCTTCTACTGCTATATATGTATGTGATTTATTATTTAGTTATATGAGAATTAAGTTTTGTGTCATATACTTTGTTTTCTTTCCGGACTCAAATGACACATCAGTGGTGACAAGTAATCATATTGAAGGTATTAAAAAAGAAGCATGTTGCACAAAGCTTATACTTTCCGTTGGTTGCAAAAGGTTTACCCTAGAAGCAGTTGCACAAAATATTTTGCTACAACACCTTTTCGTCAGGTACTTTTTAACATGAGTACTAAGAATTTGTACTAGAAACTAAGTTTTATCATTAAATTAATTCGTATTCTCAGATACAAGGGGAAGTTGCTAAGTTATTGGCATTAAAAGCACAATTGGGGTCGGAAAATGCAGCACCACAAAAATTTACACTCAAAACAGCCAAAGGTACAAGAGATTATGATCCTCAGCAAATGACAATAAGGAATAATGTGCTGGATAAAATTATTACGGTCTTTAAAAGACATGGAGCAGAGTGTATTGATACGCCTGTGTTTGAGCTAAAGGTACATAATATTCTTATTATAGCCTTCTTTTTTTATTTTCTATTCATTTGACCCCTGCAATTGAGCTATTTAAGTGTTTAAATGTCTCCCTTTACTCATAGACATCTTCTATTAGATATGTTGTCTTCCTTTCCTCCTATGAGCCACCAGTAACCAGCTATGCCAGGCCAATCCAGCTACAATACAGTAGCACTAGCTCATACACAATATTTTAGCTAAATAAATAATTAGTAAAGAATTATTGCTCCATAATTTTTAGTTTATTACACTTTCTTTGACACAGCTTAAAAGACCTTGAATTCAATTGCAAGCTTCATATTTAATTTCTGTTGTTACAGTGAGGAAATATGGTCATTGTTTTGTCTTATTGTCTGTTGTAAATTTGTAAACTGTGTTTTCAGGATGTACTTACGGGCAAATATGGTGAAGATTCTAAATTAATATATGATTTAAAAGACCAAGGTGGTGAAATTCTCTCTTTAAGATATGATTTGACAGTTCCTTTGGCACGCTATTTGGCTATGAATAAAATAACTAATCTTAAGAGGTATCACATAGCCAAAGTTTACAGAAGAGATAATCCAGCTATGACAAGAGGAAGATACAGGGAATTCTATCAATGTGTGAGTATATATCTCATTGTCTACCTTCGCTTAAAGTTTTGCAAAGCACATACCTACCCTTTGATTGCGTCAAATTGGAATAAGAAACTGGAACCCATCATTCAAGAACATTTGACTAACACTATAACTATATCCTGCGCAATAGGCATCTGCTTGTTAACTTTAGTTGGTTATTATTTATTACCTATTATATCTTTCATATTTTTCTTAAAGTGCACTTTTATAATGTATGCCATAAGTAATACCACTGTTCATGGGAGAATTTTCGCCATGACCACTATATGACTAACTGCACATGAGACTAGCCTTGCAACAATTGAGAAACATTATATAATATTTTAATACTCTACTATATACCTACTATATATTATAATACTACACATACAATTTTTTTTCCTGGGTTATTTTCAATTTGTATTAGGAATTGGCTTTGCATGATTACTTTTTATTATCTGTAAGCTGTCTTAGTTTTCTTTAGTTCTATTTACTAATGTTTAGCTGATAATTTACGTTAATACCAAGAAATGCACACCAACAGGATAATAAATTGTTTCCTCTTGCATTCAGTTGTTATCTTTTGCAAATACTCTTTTTTCGAAATACGTCTAAAATAATATGTCGTTTATGTTAACTAAAAAAAGAATCGCACAGCAAATAGTACCAAAAGGCAAAGAAAAGGGCCAGGAAATATTGCCTACTACTAGTTATTAGCAAGCTTTCACTTTTATTCTTATCAAGATTATTTTCTTAACTAAACTGTTGTTCTGTATGATGTGTCATGATGTCCTTGTAGTATGTGCACTACTAAACTGGACTAGAGACTGAGATTGGAGACCTGGAATTTTCACATTTCGATGAATGAATATTTGAAAAAATGTTAGATTGCAAATTTGAAAATATTTTAATCATGTTACACATGATATTCAACTGCTCAGTGTTGTGTTTTTTTAGGTTTATATAGAAATATATGAAAAAAAGTACTTCCTCACTCATAGCTTCCATTCTCCTAACCCTTAGCATTGAAACGTACAAAACATAGGCCTCGTAGCTGAATATGAACAATGGCAGCCATCTCTCTACAAAGATATAGTGTATATATACTAGCCAACTGTGTAGGACTCATTATAGGGCTCAAGCACAGACACAACTGCACATTCCGCTATTCCGGCACGACCGGATAGAAATCAGTCTCAGGACCTATGGCTTAGCGTGCTCACCGAGGCACAGGTAAAAAAATTTACAACAACACTTTGAGGCGAAGTCTGTGTATAAACATGTAACTGGTACCATACCCATCCACCGGTTTCGTTCTCATGCCGTTGGGCAAATTGCAGCATCAACATTACCTGCTAGCATCATGCTTGTTTGTGATACTAAGAGTTATTTGAGTTTAAGATATTTGTATGTGGCCTTAAAGCGAGATCACGCTACGGTAGACAGCAAAATTTGAAGTTGTCGTGCCATGACAACCATTGTGCAAATTTGTCATAACTTTTGTCTTGTGAAGATTTTATCTCAAACAGTGGATGTCACGGTGTTCGTTGATAGATAAATGCCAATCCTCACGGCAGAAAATTGTTTTCGACGATGGTGACCTTAGCGGGTTATACTGCTTTTATTTCTGCGAACTGGACGAATGCTCTTTGTGATTACATGACGTTACTATATATTTTAGCTTTATTCACTTACAGGATTTCGACGTGGCGGGTCAATATGATCCCATGGTGCCGGACTCCGAGTGTCTCAAAGTGGTGACAGAGATTCTGGACGCCATTGGCATTGGTAAATACGTGCTCAAGGTGAACCACAGGCGGCTGCTCGACGGCATGTTCGAGGCGTGCGGCGTGCCCGAGGACAAGTTCCGCTCGACTTGCTCCACCGTAGACAAGCTGGACAAGGTATTGTGTAAGAGGTTTCTAAAGACGACTGCTCAGATGCGCGCTACTTTCACTATCACTGTTTAGGTAAAAATACAGTACCTGTTTATACTATTTATTTTTTGAATCGCTTTGAGAAACCCTGACCTGGAATATATAATTAATCTAGACATCATAATTAGGGGGGGGGGGGGGG
>JAFELO010001670.1:365530-384755 GCA_017140195.1 Eumaeus atala
TGAATGCAATGCTGAAATTTACGTAATGGAGGCGGCTAAGTCAAGACTTACTTCCATTATTTTTTGAATTCTTTCTAGATTTTAGGGTCTGTTGTTTTTCATTGCATAAGCCATAAGGAAAAACGAAAGGGCTGAGTGTCGTATGATGTACTCGCACTCAATGTTAAAATCTGTGCTCTGTTTCATCCCGTGCTGTGCACCTGGACTCCTTAACCCGCACAGTACTCGCTAAGCATATCCCCAGTATCAGATGTTACATAAGCGAGAACTCATTAATCTCCTAGCCGGTCTGATGCTCAAATATTCTCGAAGGCCAGTCAAGACTCACAACTTTCACTTAATGACGCTCTAGACCTTACGTCCTCCGATATAAGGAAGAATTTAATTATGTATACGCAACATCCGCGTCTATGAATTTTGCTACTGAATGCCGTTTTATTGGACAAGGTTATACGGAAAATCGTGGCCTAGTTTCGTTACTAGGAACTAGAGTTCGCAGGTAATGCATTAGAATGGTACAATGAATTGTTTTGCGAGGTTTAATTGAACAAGAGTTTGTCTACCTTCCCTTACGTAAGGATAATTATTAATAGTTATCATTATCATCACCATTATCGGCCCTTTTCGATCTACTGCTGGACATGGCTTGTTTGTATGAACGCCAAGACGACCGATCCGCTACTCGCATCCATCCCGGAGTTATACTTATTATAGTAATATATAAACAAGGTGTCCAAAGATGTCTGTGTGTATGTGATCGATCAATTTCGGCAAAATGTTCTTACACACTGAACACTTCTTTTTTTTCCGGAGGGAGCGATTACCGAGGAAGATTTTAGTGTTCAATTTATTTTGTGCGAAGCCGGGGCCGTTCGGCACTTGTTAGTTACAAGTATTTATATTATTTCAGTTGTTGCAATATAATTGTTATACGTGCACAGTTCGATGGTGCAATAACAGTTGGTACAGCTATAAACGGCTCTAGTTTTCAAGGCCAATTGATGTGACAGATCGATAGCAGACCATGTGCATGAAAATGATGCTGCTAGCTTTTGAATGGAAGTTGGATCACCATTCAAAGAACTGACGGATGGATGGTCATCATCGTCATTTTAGTAAAAGTAGTAACATGCTGTAAAGAGTAGTAACATGCTGTAAAGAGTAGTAACATGCTGTAAAGAGTAGTAACATGCTGTAAAGAGTAGTAACATGCTGTAAAGAGTAGTGACATGCTGTAAAGAGTAGTAACATGCTGTAAAGAGTAGTAACATGCTGTAAAGAGTAGTAACATGCTGTAAAGAGTAGTAACATGCTGTAAAGAGTAGTAACATGCTGTAAAGCGAATTAGGCACAACCTCTCGCTCACATGAAACTGCCTGAAAGTGACAGCTGTGCTGTCCCGTTTTATGCGGTTTGTGAGTAGCTGGTGGCCCATTGGATGGGAGGAGGAATGGAGGGCAACGCACATGCATGACAAAATTAGGCGAATGTGCATGAGCGTCGGTAATCGTTTTCTTTTTTTAAATAGTATAGGTGACAAACGAGCCATCGGTGCCTTGCCACGATTACCGACGCTCATGAACATCAGCATAATTGTACCGATGCAGTAGGACAACTCCTTTTCACCGCCCGCCCCCAATGGGCCGTTCATCGCTCCATCTCGTTTGCCCCACTATACAATGTAACAAAATCATTATTATCGTCATAGAGACCTATTACTAGACACTGGCCTGTTAACTGCAATTGTTGAAAGAGGCCTGCTTAGTTTGTTCTGCCAGTCCTTATCGATTATTCTTACATCAGATGGACCTTCGACCGTTGAAAAAACCATTTTATAAATATCTTAAGTTTATGAACTTACCTTATGCGAATGTTACAAGTTGTAACAAAACTACTTTGATTTTATCCCTATTCTGGAGGCAATTATTCGATGACCTGTTACAGTCACCGTGGGAGGAGGTGCGGACAGAGATGATAAATGAAAAGGGGGTGACACCCGAGGCAGCGGACAGGATCGGGGAGTACGTCAGGTTGAACGGAGGGCTCGAGCTGGCGGAGCAGCTTATGAGCGACGACAAACTATCCAAATCGAAGAGCGCTATAGAGGGGCTCGAAGGCATCATGCTTTTGCTCAAATACTGCGAAATCCTTGGCATCAAAGACAGGATATTATTTGATCTGAGTCTGGCCAGAGGCCTGGACTACTATACGGGTGTGATTTATGAAGCCGTGTTGACACGTGAGTATTGTTTAAACGCTAATTACATTACCCAGTTTTTTAAATAGAGTTGTGTTAAGGTGAAATTCTTTAAAAAAAGGTACATGTAATTGAAATTCTTTAAAAAAAGGTACATGTGATTAAAATTCTTAAAAAAAAGGTACATGTGATTGAAATTCTTTAAAAAAAGGTACATTTGATTTATATTCTTTAAAAAAAAGGTACATGTGATTGAAATTCTTAAAAAAAAGGTACATGTGATTGAAATTCTTTAAAAAAAAAGGTACATGTGATTGAAATTCTTTAAAAAAAAGGTACATGTGATTGAAATTCTTTAAATCTAGTTCTTGGACAGTAGAGCTATTCAATGTGGAGGCCAGGTCAAAAAGAAATAAACAAACATCTTATTAGACAGCTTACCACGACATGGCACGACCGGGGAGGTACCTCTCGCTCGCATAATACCGTCGTAAAGTGACAAATTCAGTGTCGCGTCTTGTGCGGTTTGTGAGTAGCCGGTGGCCCAGGGCAGCAACGCATCGGCATAGTAATTACATGGATGTTCTTGGGCGTCGGTAGTCTTAAAAAAGGCTCCGATTACTCGTTTGCCCCCCTATTCTATAAAGAAAAAAAATCACATGCTGGAGACGCTTCAGTTTTCGTAAACACACTTTCCAAAGTATATGATTTTCCTTTCTACTTAACAGGACAGATCTGCAATTATTCTCAAGTTACAAATTTCACTCGGTGTTGTTGAAAATAATGTATTTGGTTCGTAATTTTAACGACTATAGTGTATAAATTAATAATTATTATCATCATCAGCCCTAATCGGTCCACTGCAATTACGAGCACCGTCTATGGACAATTATATATAACTACGCTTAGTTCATGCTTAATTACCTAATATAATTGAATCATTAAATTTCAGAACCAATAAAAATAGGCAAGGAGGAACAAACGGTTGGTTCTATCGCCGGCGGCGGCCGCTACGACAATCTGGTGGGGATGTTCGACTCCAAAAACAAACAGGTACTTACTCTATTAAGTGAAACTGATGCGCTTTGATTGTGCTTGCGTCAAACAAGAAATAGCCGGTAAAGTTTGTTCTGTGGAATAAATACTAAGTATGTAATGTAAGTTAGTGAAGTAATTTTAGTTTACTTCATATCATACAGTGGCACAATATACTGCACAATTAAATAACAAAGGTGCGGATTCAATTTGTTTTACAAAATTAAGATTTATTAATACGTAAGGTTTGTTGACAAGAAGTTTGGAAATGTGTGTGTGGTATATGGTGTTTTTTTTATTAAATGAATGCAATTTTAATAAATTAATAATTGATTAAGATTGCATTTTCAGTGTACAAGTATACTTCTATACTATATAATATGGTTTCTAGCTTTGTTTATAGGCAGGGGATAATCTTTGAATATACTGATCTGGTCCTGATAATTCCTTCACTAACCGAAAGCTACACTATTCAGGAGTCTTTATTTTCTTATGATGGAATAAATATTACATACAGTAAAAAACTGTTGGGTTACGAAGTGGACATCCGCATGCACGTTGGTTAGGAATGAATATTTTTTGTAGGAACTGACGATTAAGGGTAGGTTTTATTAGGAGAATTAGGATCTGTCTTAGAAGTCTATAAAAAATAAACAAAGTATTAGTTAAAAATTATTAGTTGTGAATTTGGAGAAGGGAAGGCAGATTTTAAGAAGAGGTAGTGCCATGCCACATAGGAGGAGGTAGTGAAATGCATAGTGCATGACACTACATCCTCCTATGTAACGGAATTGGGCCGGCGCGATCAGGGAAGTACTTCTCGCTCACTTGATACCGGCGTAAAGTGACAGCGTCGCTGTCGTTTCGTGCAGTTTGTCTGCGTAACAATCATGCGAATATCCAGGGGCGTTGGTAGTCATCAAAAGACTCGCTCGTTTGACCTCTTATGCTATAAAAAAATATGCGAGGATCGTGTTATGTGGCGCTCCGTTCACTCTGCATATCCCAATAGGGAACTGGCGCGAAAATGTAATCATTACTAAATGATTTTGATGTGTTGTACGTCAGGTGCCGTGCGTGGGCGTGAGTATCGGCGTGGAGCGCATCTTCTCCGTGCTCGAGGCGAAGCTAGCAGCGGGCGACATCAGCGTGCGCACCAGCGACATCGATGTGTACGTGGCATCCGCGCAGAAGAACTTCCTCGAGGAGAGGCTGAGGATCTGCGCGGAGCTGTGGAACGCGGGCATCAAGGTGACTTATCGCACCCTTATTCTGTATAAACTGTTGTTAGTGATAAATGTAGCTAATGGATGGAGCAGGATATCGGTCATCTTGGCGTTCATTGAGAGAGGCCATGATAATGAAAATGAAGTAGTTATAGATTTATGAACGAAGCTGGAGCGAAGCAACTGAGAAGCTGAAACCTATAAATATGGTTTGCCTACTCAGTTGCCAATTCGCTGAGACAGAGCTAAGTCTCTCCTCGAGGCAGTATAACTTGGTTTGCTTACTCAGTTACCAATTCGCTGAAACTGAGCTAAGTATCTCCTCGAGGCAGAATAACTTCCTCGAGGTGAGGCTGAAGATTCGCGCGGAGCCGTGGCACACGGGAATCAATGTGACTTATAGCAACTTTATTCTGTCTACATCAGTAATTTATTAAAATGATTTGTGAGCAAAGCATCTGAGAAGACAAAACTGAGAAATACTATGCTTTGGCTACTCAATTGCCACTTCGCTGAAATAGAGCTAAGAGCTAAGTCCGTCCGCGAGACAGAAGAGATCAACCTTAAGTTGAAGACGAAGCAGACAAATCGGCTCACCATGCGATCTTGTTCCGAAGCGGAAGAAGATTAATGGACCACTGTACATCATATATTACTCGAAGCGGACTACAGACTATGGAAAAGTTTTCCGTTTGTTTTAATGCTTTTTACCCATCCATTGCAGACTGAGCAATCCTACAAGAAGAATCCAAAAATGCTGAACCAGTTGCAACACTGCGAAGAGAACCGAGTCCCCCTCGCCGTAGTGCTGGGCGAGTCGGAGCTGAAACGAGGCCTGGTGAAGATCCGCAACATCGCCACTCGGCAGGAGGACGAGGTGCCGCGGGAGACGCTAGTGGAGGAGCTGCGGGCGCGGATCGCGTCAATGGACATCAAACAGATCAACGGACCTACTAAATAATGAAATGCGGTGTGCAATTCACACGCAACACTGCGTTTACGTTCAGTCTCTGCTGCTGCGCCTCGCGCAGTCGGCAATTCAGCACAATAAAAAAACGTGTCATATTTATTGCCCTGATCGCTTTCACTGAATATAAACGCAGCGGAAGTGGAAGTTTAGAAAAGTGACTTTCAGAAAATTGCGAAAATTGACTTTAAAAAGTAAAATGGGAGGATATCAGTTTGTTCATGATGCGTTTTCAGAGTTTGAAATTCTAGTTTCACTTTATCGGATTGGACATAGAATCTTGGCATGGGAATCTTCGAATTTTATATGATGTGTGTCTCTGTTTTTTTTTAATTTTTTTCATTTGCTTTCATAGTTGAATTTAAAGACTTATGGTTATTCTGAGTAATACGTTTTAATGAGACCGGATATAAGGTGATAACAATTAAAGTTTAAATTTGCATAAGTGCAAGAAATTTTTTAAAAGTTTTATTTTATTCTATTTTTATTTTATTTTATTAAAATATAATTTATTCAAAATTATGAAGTACAAGAATACATGTTCCGCGTTGTTGACAAGTCTCTTGCTTACATCCGCATAGGTCGATTGCCTAATCTAGACGCTAGAGCCTAGTGAGACCTATCCTAGCCCTTAGCTATGTCCACACTTAGCTAGGTTCCAAACCCGTAGTGTGGCGAAGCAACACCGATCCGAGTTTAGAACGATCGTTTTGCTGAGATAATATCTAGATGACTCACTGGAAACTTAAGCAAGCTGTCTGCCTGTGCGGACACAGCCTAATGATCTGCTACTTTTCAACATTAGCACATATACGGACAAATAGAGTATGAAACGAATTAGTTGTCAATTAGGAAATTTAAATATTTTGTGACGAAATCTTTCCAAGGCTGTCCAAGCCATAAAGAAAGTTTGTTGTACGCACAACAATTGTGTTAAAATTTTTGGGGTATGTTGTTAAACATTAAAATTTATTTGTTTTTTAAACTTGGAGAACACTCGTCAATATAACCTAAAATAGCTTGTACCTTCTGTTTTCTCCTTGTAGCTTACGAGGATATTTTTTTTGGGGAAAATTACAATTTAGGTACATGTGAGAGAAATGAAAGTCCGTGTCCTTCCCGGTCCAGAGGTACATGTCCGTGCTGTACATCTGCTCTTGTTTATAAGTTTTCCGTTATTTTACGAAAAAAAAAAAACCTTAAATTCAAAACCAACATTCAGAAGAAACGAAAGACTAATTTGCGTGTACAAATAATCCATTGTCTACTAGATGCAATGATTAGAGATTGTGATATTGTAATATGACACGATAGCGTATAAAATATCCTATAATATATCACATTGATGAATAAAATATATAAGAAACAAAAGATGTAAAAAAAAAGAAAAAGATTTTTATTCCTTTTTTTATCTCTCTTTTTTTAAGGGGAAAAGAATGTGATTAAACAAAATTTGCGGTGTAGAGCATGTTGCATTTCTAATTTATAGAAAATAATTGTGTTATTATTTATTCCACTAACATTGAACGACAAAGATTTTCATTGTGATTCTTAAATAATATCGAATATATTTTGTTTATGTTAGTCTGCGCTTATATAACGTACCGGACGTTTAGCAAAAGTAAGTGTTTTAAAGGAAAAAAAAAAATACCAATTTTTTTTAAACTATTCGGGTTAACCATCACTTTTTAAATAATTTATTTACCAACTAGTATTACTAACGTAAATAATTAAAAAAAGTATCTTTGAATGGTTCTTGTCTCTTCATTATTTTTATACAAATAATAACTAAAAGTGACTACAAGACAGTACTACAGATACAGACTTTGAACTTAAATGAATTTATGTTAATAGCTAAATGTTGCTCGGCAAAAGTTCTGCATATAATTTTAATTATCATTTATAAAAAAAGCAATAACTTATTTGTTTAATGTTTCACTTAGTAATTTATTTTAGTGTACCAGTTCTTCGTTCTTGTTATTTTAGTTTCGTTCCTATAAAGGTAATAAGTGTAATTTTTAAATTTGGAAATTTCTTTGTATATTCTGTTTTTAAATAAATGATAACTGTACATTTTTGTTTTCATTTTTGGAGTTTCGGGATTTTGGACAAAAAAATTAGGGAGAGACAGTAAAATTATGTGAAACAGTAACGCTGAGAGTAACAACTTACCGTGCAACGGCTGTTGTGTGAAGGGTGCGCTTCTGTTCCGTTCTTGAAAATAAAACTCCAGTCGCATGTCGCGGCGCGCACACAGTTTTTTTGAAGTTACACTCCTTTTGTCGAAAAACCGACATCCTGAAGTCAACTTTTTAGTTTTTCAAAATACTAACCATAATGCGTTGTAATAAAACTACTGAATCCCTTTTCTCCAATGTATCGTTTTACTAAAAACTTAGATTAAGGCGAAACTACTTGTCTTCTATTGATGTTTTAAGTTTACGCGAATGTTAGTCATTACAATAAAACTACTTTTACGGATTTTATCGCGGTTTATTTAATTATTTATGTAGTCCGACGTTTCAGAAGCTTTACAGCAACCATGGTCACGGTCTTTGTCTTCTAGTTTAGGGGACGAAAGGGGGACAGACGGGGCGTCTTTTCTCGCAGATGGGAAGAGATGTACCTGATTGAAAACAGTTTTTAACAAAGTGGATATAACAAAAATGTACATAGATTATTTCTATTTAGCCAAATGCCAATGTATTAAGATTTGTAGATTTGTTCTTCCAGTAAATTGGATTCATAATCAGCTCAACAACATTTTATGCTAGTGATTAATGGGGGCGAGTAGAATTGTAGAGATCAGTGAATGTTGTGGTGTATAGCAAAGACAAAATCCTATCCTTTTTAAAGAAATGCGTGAATTAAAATTAAATAGGACAAATTAATAAGGAAAAAATTAATAAATTAATAATAGTTAATATCAATAAATTAAAAAATTAATAAGGATTTAAAATTTGGGACAGTTGAAGATATATTTGGTAAGATTATAGTCAGGAGGACAAAAAGCAGGTCGAAACATATCTGCGGCAGACCAAATGATATGCCTGCGGTATAAGATGCCTTGCTCTGGGCCGGACAATATTCTTACGAAAGGCTTTAATCGTTGTCCAGCATTCAATGTACTTGATTGGCAACGTTTACTATTTTTAATTTGCTTACAGACATCGTTACCTATTCTCTAGCGAAAGAACGAATAGTGACTATTTGTGACTGTTGTTAGAGAATGCCTAAATTCGATTGCTACATTCTGGAGCTGCCTCTTACCATCTGGTCGAATGGCAAGGTTAGCTTTAATAAGGCTTCAAAGGATAGAATCGTAGTTACTTTTCTTTTTTCCTTTTTATGTTAAAGGAGGGCAAACGAGCTCTCGGAGTCTTGACGAATGACGCCCATAGACATATTAATATTTGTCGTACAGATTGGTTTCCCTCCTTTCCTCCTCCCCTCTAACGGGTCACCGGCTACTCGTGAATCGCACGAAACGCCCATCTGTCACTTTACGGCGGTATGTGAGCGAGAGGTCGGACCTCCCCGGTCGTGCCGATGCTGCGTGCTGCGATGCAGCCGTATTCCGTTTATTTTTGTAATGTGCCACGTTTATTTTTTGTAATCAACAACACCGGTCAATCCGATGTTTAGATTCATCATCATCATTATTGCCAGCCCTCATAGGTCCAATGCCTCTTTCAATGAACGCTAAGACGACCGATCTGCTACTCGCATCCATCCCGGACCAGCTACTGCAGGGAGATCGCCTTCCCACCTGGTGAACGGTGGACCAACACTTCGTTTTCCTAAACTGGGCCTCCACTCCAAAACCTTAGTGGCCCATCTGATCTTCTGAGTGAGTGACTAGCCCATTGCCACATGTTTTAGATTACAAAAAAAAAAAATTAACGCATGAAATGTAAATTTACGTTCTTATTATTTTAATTAGCTACAATCCACAGTTTTCGGCCTTCGGAAAGATAAATTAAATTCTTATGTGAAAAGCTGCCTATCTGATAACAGTCTACATATGAATTTACTCACTAAGAAATTATATCAATAATATCTCAGATATTATATGAATAATATGTCAGATATTATATGAATAATATGTCAGATATTATATCAATAATATCTCGGATGTTATATCAATGATATCTCAGATATTATATCAATAATATCTCAGATATTATATCAATAATATCTCAGATATTATATCAATAATATCTCAGGTATTATATCAATAATATCTCAGATATTATATAAATAATATCTCATATATTATATCAATAATATCTGAAGAGTTAAATTTTCATGACAAAATTCTAAATACAAATTACTTCGAAAATCGAATGACCTCCATTTGGCGCCATTCATGTTCTATCGGCCTTGTTTAGATCAATGTACTTGTATTCGTTGGGTGTTATGTCACGGACACAGCGGCTATGTTTAAGGTACGCATTGTCTACCTGTGGTTCCTGTTATTGTGCCCTAATTCACCGCGAAGTTAGCCATATCTGCGGTCGATATAAAACTATTTATAATGGTATTTTACAATTCATTAGCTCCCAACCCCAGAGACGTTATAGTGCTGTTAAAAGTGTAGGCGATGAAATGTTTGTGCGATCAAAGAAATTTTACAGAATTTTGTTTTGCATTTTCTTGTTGAGCCCAACCGTGAGCTCATCTGTATTAAAAGATGCACTGGAAGAACACCTTAAAGACGTAGAGCATAATGAAGAGAATGAAACGATCAAACTGCAAAAAGAGAAGGGCGAAAAGGATCACCATATCGAAAGTCAAATCGACGACAGACACACGCATCAGAATACAAAATCCAACGACGACGTCAAGTATCTGAAGAAGGACGTCGAAAGTAAAGTTGTATCTGATAAGGGCGCCCATGGTGGATATACTACTAAGCAGGACAAAGCTGAAGATAGCCACTCTAATGGTTTCAAAAGGGGACATAAGAAAGGACATCATAAACAAGGATTCCAAAATTCATACCATAAAGACGAATCTTCGAACAAAAGTACATTTTTCGATGACCTAAATGACGAAGGAGATCAGGCTGGCTATAACAGTAAAGTAAACAGTCATGATAATCATCATGGCAGGAATTATCAAGGATCACACAACAATGGACAGGAGTACCTGCGAGACAATTACCACGGCGGAGGACACAATAGGCACGGAGACAATGGTGTCAAGCGAATCAGCCACCAGGATTATGGTAAGAAACACTATCTTGACAATTCTGAACTCCACGACAAGTATCGCAACGGTCGAGGATATTACGACAGAGGAAATATTCAAGATCGTCACGAATATAGACATCCGCAAGTACATCACGATCCTGGTTGGGACTGGCAGAGATGGAACGGTAGAAGAGATTGGGAAAGACCACAATGGGATGGAAATTCCGGGTGGGATCGAGATTACGGTGGACCTGGATATTACGATGACCACGGCGTTCGTCACGAGGGCGGCTACGGCCATGGTCCGAATCATGGATACGGATATCGTTACGGTGAATCACGGGAAACCCCCGTTGCTGAGATACCTAGAGATGCGCCAGTGGTGGCTCGTCGTAAACAGACTATAACAATATATGAAGATCCGAGATACTCTGGAGCGGACAAGGGTCAGTTGAGACGAGAAGAAGGGGACTATCTAGAACTAGACATACAGCCGAGCAGTCGGCGGTACGCTAGCTACGACGACACTTATTATAGTGCGCCTACACGCACTGCAGAAGCAAGTCAGATTAATAAACTGGTTTACAATTACAAGCGCCAGTAGATTTTTACCTCGAGTTTAACGTTAAGTACTTAGAATAGTGATACACTATGTATTAACTATTTAATGTAAGTTAAATAATATTAACAAAGTTAGTTACGTAACAAATAAAATATATATTAATAACGTGGTTCCTCTTATAATATATTAAACAAGCAGTTTCTATGTATTCGTGCCTGAAATTGAGATACATATTGTTAATCTGTAGATATAAGCAATATTTAAAATTAGTAAATTTTTCTCGTATTTGTTCTTACTATGGCATTTTTCTATTTTATATATCGTAGCTCCCCAAGGAAAGATTATAATAAAACTACTTTAACGGCTTTTATCGCGGTGTATTAAGTATTTTATGAACCCGACGTTTCAGAACCTTTACAGCTACCATGGACATGGGTGGACTGAGGTGGAGGACTTATTACAGGTGCCCGAAGATTTTATATAATTAATAAGTTGTACCGATTAACGCAGAAAACGCTTGTTGTATCATGTAGCTGTGATGTCTTACGTTCAGATTTTGATTTGATTATGTTTATAACCGGGTTCCATGCAGAAGGATGCCACCCAGCCATCTTCTCCATTGAAATTTTGATGTTCTTAATTTCCATAGCTTCAGGGATAATCCTTGGACGGAATCTGTGTCCTTTCGCGAGGATTGGTGCCTATCAAATCTAATGTAATTTTCCTTTCCCAAGGAAAGGTTAGATTTAAAGTCATCGTACTGTCTTTACGTAGGAAGACAATATTTTAATAAAATTAATAGCGAAAAATTATTTGTATATCTCGTTATGAATATAAAAACAAATTAAATTTGAGCCAGTCGTTTAAAAGCATCAGTTTTTAAGGGAAAAGTATCTATGGGCTCAGGTTGTACCTAAAGATTAATTTTTCAAATGATGGTCTATTCATATATATCTGTTTACATGTTTGTACGCGTACCATGGAAATAAATTACTGATTGAAATTCTATGCGCTTTCCACAGTTTCTGAATGTATTGTTACCTATGTAAAATTGATATTATTGCTTAGGCCGCTTAGGATCTTAAAAAAGGAAAACATATAACTTTAAATTTCCTTTAGCAGGAACTTGCAAATAAAAGCAAGAATTTTAAAGTATTTATGGTAAATCCCACTAACATTACATGGAAATTTGTATGCGTATAAGTAATTCTTTTGTTCTCAATCTGGAATGCATTTTGATGAAACTTAGTACACATAGTTTACATTTTGGAATAACTTATATAATAATTTAATTTTTTTTAATTTAGGACTCCTTTGGCATAGATGTTCATTCGGGTGAAACTGCATAGCTAATTAATATAATTATAATCTCACCTCCCCTATCAATCTTTTAGAGATAGGTACATTCCGTGAGACACCTGCACCCTTGCTAACGCAGAGAAATTCAGGCATGCTCGAACAACCAATATGATATTGGATATTAAAGCTATCGAAGCAGGCATCTCAAATAAAACGTTTGTGAGATGTCCCGAGGCGGTTGCTATGTTCACCCGGTCAGTCCGGCGAGTGGCGACACATTTCAATATGGCGTCTGTCACGCTTAAACGGACCCTGCTCTGGAGCGTGACGGATGCGTGCGAAATCGGGGTCGAATTGCGCCCGGCTATGGAATATGGGGGTGTCATCGATTCTATATTTTGACCTAAATTTACTAACAAGATTACATGTGGCTGGACCTAAAGTTAGATAACACAGTTCAGACTTAAGTCTCAGACTGGAACATAAAATCAGACTTGGCTATACTCAATGTTTGGAAGTCTACAGGCTTTGTTTAAGTGAATGCAGTTATGAAGAGATATTATAAAAAAGAGATGAATAATTACTTAAAATGGGGTTGAGTTGTAAAGGGTTACATTTATAAAGATTTAGATTTTATCAAACATGTGGAATCATTGCAGCTAACATGGACCGCCACGTCCGAGGAGGCACATCTCTTTCACATGATACCATTGCAAATTGACGTCTATGCTTCCGCGTTACGTACGTTTTGTGAGCTTCCGGGGGCCCGGTGGTGTGGATGAGTGTCTGTGTCTGATACGGATGTCTATGGGCTTCGGTAATCATAAAAGGCCCGAGTGACCGTTTGCGTTTGCCGTCTTCTGGCCGATGCATGGACGCAGCATCTACGTCCAATCATCTCTCCCTCACAAAACATATAGATTAACACTCCTCGCATAGTGTAATAGATCGTTTCGTGTCCCTTGTGCAAGTTTTCGTGCCCTGGGTGACATCTAAAGAGACGACGTTTTTCTAAGTTGCGCTATCGTGCTGTTTTATAGTCAAATTGGTAAGGCGCAATCCCGAGTACATGATTCCGTTGTTTTACGCTGTTTCACGATAGGCGTTTTGTGCGGTTTGTGAATTTACGGCCAAAGAGGACAATATTTCTGTTAATGCTCGGATGGCTGAAGTCATCAGGAGGTATCGACTGTTCGTCCTCTTATGGTAAAAAACTGCTCCTAAAAATCGAAATATATCTTATACTTTAAAAACTACACAAATAAAAACGTATATGTTAATTTTATCATTAAGTGCGGAGTTGTTACGACACTTCGGACTTGTGTTTAATAATACGATTGAGGTTCGTTTCTCTTTATTGCCCCCAGCCCTTTAATTAAGCGGCTCGTTATTACGCCACTACCGCTGATAGATATTTTTTTTCAGTACTTTTATTTATAATTTAAATTTCGCAACCCTTTGTCGTGGTCTACAGCAGTAGGGGGACAAACTAATTTAAACGCTAAGCTCGCGTTGCACTTCTGTAATACGTATGCGATATCAAGGTACGAATTACAAGTTTTAATATTGACAACTCTCTTTTATTTATTTACGTTGTAGAATATTTCAATATCGCTTTAGTGATGTGAATGTTAAATAGTTACAACTTACGTACTTGGTTGATGTATTGTTACTAAATCGCGTAAAGTATATCGCAAAGGGTTTTATTATTTTTGGGATAAGAATTGTTTTTTATTTTGCCAGATTGTAATATATATTTGTGTCAAATTTCACCTAAATCCGTGCATTAGTCCAGCATGGCACTACCTCTTACTGTTTACCTGTATATTACCTCTTAATATGTATGTCGTAGACGTTGGGGGACATACAGGAAGGCAAAGCGTTAGTAGACAATATTAAACATTATAATCTATCCATATATACAATACTGTTCCATTACTGAGTGATTGACTGAGTGACAGACAACGCACACCGAAACTACCGCACCTACAAACTTGAAATTTAGTACAGAGATTCCTTTCATGATGGAAGTGAGAAGGTTTTTTTAGAAATTCAAACCCTGAAGGGGATTTTTACCACGTTAAGCTGCGGGACGCTAGTATACTTATACAACGGTGCTCCGTTTTGTAGAACCTACTCTCGAGAACATTGCTGTATCTATTGTACCTATTTAAAAATGTACAAGTGCCGTGGTCTAATGATGAAACCTAACATGAATATTGATGAGTGTGAATCAAAGTTATTGAAGGATATGAATATTAGCCGCCAATCTGCGATGTTAAAATATTCATCGCCACGGTACTTTGTGATGAAGTGCGTCCCCGACCAGCGTGCACCGGATCATATCTTTTGGATTTACGTTTTTTAACTAAGTGATGAATTTTAATTTATGGAAAACTTTTCACAAAGGTTATTCATTCGGATTACGGCAGCCGAAATAAAAACAGTGGCGGTGAAATGTAAAATACGATTTGACGAGTGATAAATGTATAACTTGTAGCTAGTTGTTTAGTGTTTTTTATATTATAGAGGGACAAAGGAACTGTCGTTAATACATCCGCGTACTTACAATACAGTCTGCACTGTCTTTCTTTCCTCCTCCTTTCCAATGGGCCATCGGCTACTTACAAACCGCACGAAACACGACACTATAGCTGTCACTTTATGGTGGTATAGTGTGAGTGAGAGGTATCTCTCCGATCTCGCCAGCCTAAATCGGCTGTAATGCAGCGTGACATTACCTCTTGTTAAATCATTTCCTATCATGCACGCATCGGCATATACGGATATTAATGGACGTCGGCAGTAACCAGAAGGTTTCGATTTCTCGTTTGTCCCTATTTTATAAAAAAAACAACATACATATACACCATACACGTTACTGAAAGTAAACCATAACCGTTTCGCTTCACCGTGCGTTGAAAAATAGACCAATCAGGAGACTTTATAGGACTTGCTAACGACTTGTCTTCGCACTAAAGCCATTCCATAACGACATCCTAACAACACGCCAATAATCGTTAACGTCGATTGGAAAACAAAACTGTGATTATAGGATATTATCACAGTATCGCCCTCCCTTTCTAACGTAGGCGATGTGTGTATTTCCATTTCACCCGACCCATAGGGGGACGTCTATATTCTGAGGTTACTTTAACGAAGTCTCGATGGCTCCAGGATCGGACAGATAACTGCATTGCCTATTAAAATTAAGATGCTTAGTTTCATTGAGTTATACTTTTATATATACAATGCTTTTGTCTGTGTTCTGATCCGCGGTACCACGTGCAAAAGTTGGCACTTCTATATGTGTCACTCTGGTACACAAGCTAAACTTTGCCAAGTTACATCAAAATCCTTTCAATAGTTTTGGCCTGATTGAGCTTCTTTTTCTAGAATAGGGGCCCAAACGACCGTTTCGTACGGTTTGTAGAGCTATTTTCGTAAATAAATTTTATTTTGAATAATACAGAGAGTAGCGTTTTGCATTTCAAATCAAATCGCACGGAACGCGACAGCATAGCTGTCACTTGTACGGTGGTGTCATGAGTTCAGGGTGCACCTGAAGGTAAGTATCTCAGTAATTCGCCTACCTTTGCTGTAGTGAATTTATAATAGTAAAATATCTATGGGTATCTTGTGAGAGGGCATGTCGTGCTGCATTGTACACGAATTGGGCCAGCTAGACCGAGGAAATACCTAGCTCACATGATACCGTAAAGGATATCGCGTGCCTTGCAAGATTCCTGTGGCACACAGGAGCAATGTTAATGTTATGAAAATATTGAATGTGTTTTTATATACTAATTTTGTTCATCAAACTTTGCATACTAATTATGTATAAGTTAAAAGTGTAAGTAACGACATTTTGTAAAAAAAGAAGTGGTTGGTTTTTTAGCAAATAAATAAGTGATTGATTGATAACAATTAAGTGTGCTAATATTTACAGGCGTCAATAGTCATCATGGCTCTATACAAAACACTATACAAAATACAGAACACAACTTTTTTTAGTTCAAATAAACTTTTTATTATGAATATTATATTGATCGGATACTGTGCCTAATCTACTTAAATCTCCTATATGTATATAATATTAATCGGACACTGTACCTAATCTACGAACCTCTCCCATATGTATATAATATTGATCGGACACTGTACCTAATCTACTTACCTCTCCTATATGTATATAATATTGATCGGACACTGTACCAAATCTACTTACCTCTCCTATATGTATATTGATCGAACACTGTACCTAATCTACATACCTCACCTATATGTATATAATATTGATCGGACACTGTACCTAATCTACTTACCTCTCCTATATGTATATAATATTGAACGAACACTGTACCTAATCTACTTACCTCTCCTATATGTATATAATATTGATCGGACACTGTACCTAATCTACTTACCTCTCCTATATGTATATAATATTGATCGGACACTGTACTGTTTGTATATGTATATAATACCGCTGTTAAAACATTTTCTCCGGGACTTCCCGCAAGCGTCGCCCCCGTCTCCGAGTCCCGATTCCCGACAGAACAATGAAGTCTCCACTCGCTTATCTCACTTTGTTTATTGTCTGAAGTTGCCTAGATGGCCGTTTTGTTACAGATTTCCCGACAACTTGGTTTGGATGAGTAAGTTAGTCGTTTCTTTGTACCGTTTATATCGTACGATGCGATATTTTTTATATAAAAGCGTGTCGACGCGATGTTTATGTTGTTAGTGTTAAAGGTTTTTTTTATTAACGGTACATACTTTTTTATTCAGTAAGGTAAGAGAACGACAAATTTATTGAAGGAAATATTATGAGACTAAACTTTTACGATGCGCACGCACTCCGTCTTGAGGTTAGCTATAGTCAACTTGTTAGTTTTACAAGAAGGGTTATTAATGCGTTTTAATAAAACTTACAATGTATTCAATACTCGCACTAATTAACCTTTGCAATAATCTAAATTATATCTAATCCTCTAAATTATATGTTTTAAATTATATCTAATCCTCTAAATTATATTTTTAAAATTATGATTAATAAGATAATAATGTCGTCCTAGCCGAATTTCGGCCGTCTTTATAGAGACTAGCCAATTGCGCAAGACATGCTATAGTGCACGCGTGTATGCGCAGGCATGCGTGTTCTCCGTCTTCGAGGCACGGGGATGAGACACCGCCAACTTACTTAACAACTGATTTCGGACTGTCGGTAGAAATTGAAAAATCCCAATAACTCTTCGGTCCGACCCGGGGCTCAAACCTACGACCTCATGACTGTGGTTGAACATGCTTACCTCTGGACAATATTTTTTTTCTTTTTTTTGGAATAGGTGGGGCAAACGAGAAATCGGAGCCTTTTTACGACTACCGACGCCCATGAACATCCACATAATTAGTTATGCCGATGCGTTTGTCTCCTCCCAACACCGATGGGCCACCGGCTACTCACAAACCGCACGAAACGCGACACCGTAGGGATCACTTTACGGCGGTATCAAGTGAGCGAGAGGTACCTCCCCGGTCGTGGCGGCCCAATTCCGTTGCATAAGAGGAGGTGGTGCCACGCATAGTGCATGTCACTACCTCCTCCTACGCAGCATGGCACTACCTCTTCCTAAAATCTGCCTTCCCCCTCTCAATTTTCAACTAATAATTTTAATAATTCCTAGCCAATATGAATGCGGATGCCCACTTCGTATCCCAACAGTAAAAATAAAATTTATTCCGTCGTAATAAAGTAAAGACTGAATAGTGTAGCTTTCAGTTAGTGGAGGAATTTTCAGGACCGAATCTTACAAGATATTTAATATCTACTCCGATCCGAATTAATCGAATATTAATTCGTGTTCGGTTATAACTTGCTCGATTGTCTCGCAACAAAGTCGGCGATGTTAAAACTTTTCTAGAAGGGGTACTCGTTCATCCGTGACGAATCCGCTGCCTGTATCTAACTAATTGCTATGAAATTAAGCGCTCCCACGGGAATCGTTCCACTGATTTTCTTTTAATCGACATTCTCCCCGTGAAGTAATGCGTACTGGTTGTGTCAGTCTCTTCCCGTATAGAATGGACCTGCGACTCAGTTTCATTATGTTGCGCTGAAATCACGTGAAAACAATACTTTCGCATGATGCAGGCACCCTAATAAGGCACAACCGTGGCGATAGCTCTCGCTTATATGATTTTAGGCAGAGGTAGTGCCATGCTGCATAGGAGGAGGTACTGCTATGCCTGGGTGCATGACACTACATCCTCCTATGCAATGGAATTGAGCCGGCACGACCGGGGAAGTACATCTCGCTCACTTGATAACGGCGTCAAGTGACAGCGTCACTATCGCGTTTCGTGCGGTTTCTGAGTAGCTGGTGGCCCATTGGCGGGAGATGTTAGGAGAGCAACGCATCTGCGTAATCATGCGAATGTCCATAGGCGTCGGTAGTCATCAAAAGGCGTCGATAGATCGTTTGCACCCTTTACAAAAAAATATCGTCGTAAAGTGACAAGTAGGCTGTTGCGTTTCGTGCTGATTGTGTGGCAGGTACATAACAACATCTTAAACCATTTCTAAGCTCGGATTGTATTATTCATTGAACACAAAGACGTTAATTAGAACTTTCAGAAAAGTAAAATGCGTTTCACATTTTTTTGGTTTCGCATTTTCTGTTTCGTATTTGCTTATTTTTTTTTTCAGTGTTATTTTAAATGTACAGCAAAATAATAATAACA
>JAFELO010001670.1:384801-397356 GCA_017140195.1 Eumaeus atala
GGTGGTGCCGAGAGTCTTCGCAGCCGGCGTGTTTGTATGAAGAGAGTAATGAATAACCCCTTAGTGAACTGTCGTGAAGATGAGTTGTTGTTGTTGGTATATTTCTTGCAGTAAAGCTTCTTTGGCGGTGTTTAAAGAATTTAGGTAGCGGTATCTTAGTCACCGGTTACCTCATCTTTTGGTTTAAGTAGTACTATTTGTAGTAGTTTCTAGTAGTCGGCTTGCTCAGGATTAAGTGCGTAATATGCAGGTGAATTTACATTTCCTTTTAAATATAATATTGTATACGGGACGTGCACGACCGGGGAGGTACCTCTCGCTCACATGATACCGGCGTAAAGCGATATCTACGGTGTCGCATTCCGTGCGGTTTGTGAGTAGCCGGTGACCCATTGAGGGGAGGAGAAAAGGAGGGCCACGCATCGGCATAGTAATTATGTAGGCGTTCATGGGCGTCGGTTGACTTAGAAAGTCTCCGATTTCACGTTTGCCCCCCGTATACTATATAAAAAAAAATATGTATACGTACTATACGGCCGGCTGGGTCAGTTGTTGACGTGGCGGATAGTCCGCATGATACGCCAGAGGTCGTGGGTTCGTATCCCGCTTAGGTCATGCATGTTTATATGTGTATTATATGTATTTCTATAATGAAAATCTTAAATATATATATATATTTTTAATTTATAAAACATATTAAATATATTTCCGTTGTCTAGTACCTGTGACGCAAGTCCTTACGGTACTTAACACAGGGTAAGCCCACGATATAAAAAAAAACTTAATTATTGTGTAAAATGAAACTTGGAAGTTAGATTGCTACTTGAATGCTGTGAAGGGTTCCCTCTCGAGGAGTCGCTAAAAGCCAGTTAGTTGGCCGCACTCCCGCCACTGGTGCCTACCAACATTTGTCTATTCTTAGGCATTAATAAAGTATATAGAACTTAGTGTATATGGAATATAAAGCTAAAATATATTATAATAATAGCGAACGAAAAATCTCTGGTAGATCCTGTAAGCTGTTTGACTTTGCTGAATTGCAGTTGTATTAAGGCGGCATGCCTAGACAGATATCTCTGCTCATACAGTATCGACGCTTAGTAACACCTATTTTTTTTTTAATTTTGTTTTTCGTATGGCTATAATTTTGTATCACTACTTCACAGCTTTGTGGTTTTTAAATATGCTACCGCGTCCTCGGATAGACTTAAAAAATACTGTACCTGCCCGTGGTATTTTGTTAGATGGCAGTAAAATATAACGTGATGCGCAGCCTACTCGGAAGATCCACAATCGCACATAGGGGATTCGCACCATTTCCATTTATGCCATAAAATGGCACAGTTCCCAACTCCCGTTCTTATTCTGTTTAGCATGCACCAAACGCGTCGTGGCGCCTCCGGCAACAAAGCCAGGAGGTTAGGCTTGAAGAGTAACATCTACGTGGTGGCGTTTCGTGGTATTTGTGAATGTCGTCAGCATAACAATTGCACGGATGACTGTGTAGTAGTCAGAGCGATCCAATGGCCCCGTCCGTTCTTTTCGTAACGAATACCAGTTTAGAATTAACGCGATATCGCGAAAATTAAATGCAAAACAATATTAATGGGCGTCAGTGAATTCAGTTGTGAACGCTCATAAGTTAGACGCCCGTGGTGTTTGCGTATGGCGCGGCGCAATATGTTCAACAAACAGCCTTCAGGTAAGTTATGGCCGCCCTTGAGTGCAGTTTTGCTTATTAACGAGACCAACATGGCCGCTTGATAAGATTTCGGTTTGTCTTGGCTGGCATTCGTGCCTCGGGGCGGTCTTCGAGCATTTGGAGTTGAGACCACTACATAACTGGGCGAAGTTTGCTCTAGATTTAATATTCCACGTGTATAATTGATTTGATATAGAATTTCAACTTTGATCGTGCAGTACGCGAGGACACAGAAATATGATTGTTACGTTTACACATACCTTAAGCTTTGATTTAGCTATAAAATATTTTTATCGAAATCGACCCTAAGCACACTATTTATAATAACATATCCAGATGTTTAGAAAATATCGCCCCTTCGTCAGTAGTTGGAGGGGACTTGTCTCTGTTGTGCATAACCACTGCGATGTTCGATAACGATGATTTCGATGAGGCGATGGCTTCCTTCTGCGAGACAGCCACCTCCCAGAGGCAGACGGGCGGATCAGATGCCGGCGTGCGGGGGAGACGGCGGCGCAAAGGAGGCGCTATACCTTGCATCTCCAACATTTACAGTACTCCTGTGCTCGTGTGTGCCCGTGTTGGGAACCCGTGTTCCCATCCCACGACATCGTTGTCGTGGGGACTGTTAATAGGCTGCCGGACAGTTCCCGAGGAGGTGAAGTTTGGCCTTTTCGACGAGGCCAGCCTGTCTCTGAAGGGATATTGTTGACCTGCATAAAGATTGCAATCGATAGCCTAACCTATTCCTAAGTGATAGAGTGAGATATGAACATGCCGTATACAATTTGTCATCTAATTACAAGTAGTTAAGTATGTCATTATTAATTGTCGTTGATTAGTTATGCTTTTAAAATATAATAAGATCCTTGCAGATGGATTTTTTAAATCATACTTAAAGATGGGTAATTGAAACCGTTTTCATATTGATGTCTTAAGTTTACACGAATGTTAGTCCTTACAATAACATTACCTTTAAGGATTTTATCGCGGTGTATTTAATCATTTATCTGGCACGACGTTTCAGAAGCTTTACAGCAACCACGGTCTCTCGTGTCTGACAAAAAGAAAAATTAAACAGAAATTACTATGTTTTATCTTTAGCGTGTTAAAAAAAGTTAAATTTCACGTTGAACGGTACTGAAGTTTCAACTGTGCACTGTAATAATAGTCATTCAATCAGCGATGACAGTTCTCTTTTCTTTTTAGAAGAGTGTGTTATGTAGAGCGTCTTGTGCATCGTGCAGTTTGGAAATTTCCGTACATCACGTAGAGCGCGTAGCTACATCGTACGTTCAAATCGCAAGACTGCTTCGGATTACTGGTGCCTGTATGTGAATTGTGTACACACACATCGATATACGCACACTTGACGATCTAAATTAACGAACCAAGGGCCCCGGATTCACTCGCCGATAAAAGGAGCCGTACGAACGCGAAACTCTAAAATATATAATTCTTTCAGGTAACCTAAGCAAGAGAAATAATATATCAACGTATACCTATTTAAGGCAAAAAAAAAAACTGTTTCGCGGAACATTGAAAAGTGTGTAAAAATGAGCCTTTAAAATCACATTTCACCTGGATGGAATTCTAACTTACTTTAGACTTAATTTAGAACTGATTTTAGGGGCGATTTAAGTAGGTTCACTAATATGGTCACAAATGATTGCACAAACTGAAACGAAGACGATCCGCAAAGTACGTTAAGTAGAGATTAAATTCAAAGTAAGTCGACTCTACCCATTTTGCAGGATTTCGCGAAATTTAAGTCGGAAGGTTTAACCGCGTCGTGTTATCTTTACAAAGTTAGGAATTTGTAAACGCCTCCGGGCTTTTCATAAAATATGATCTTGAGACTACACTTTGTATCGCTGTTGCGAACGCTCGCATAATCCTGACGGCGACGAGGTCTACATAAACGAACATATATGGCTTATTTTATGCACAAACAAATAGTTGGTGACATTTTTTTTGAATGACAACAGCGGACTGAATTAGATGAGGAAAAGTTGCATCCGATGACATCTTCGCCAATCTCTGGCCTTTCAAGAACCTGGTGTCCGGCCTCATGTGGTGTTACGAAGGGCCAAATGAGACTTATGTCGGGCTCATGTGGGACTCAGTTCTTCTTTTTAGTGCAAGAACATGGCCCACTTCGCTTACAGAACTACAACATAGGTATTAATATGGATCGGTAGATGTTGAGGTAAGTAACGTCTTAAGTAAGTAACATAACGGTGAATGGAGGACCTTAATTATGTAATAATATAAACTATCGTGGTTCGTGAATTATATATTGTTTTCATACTTTCTTAAATTTTTTAAACTACTTAGGTGATTCACATGAAACCTATATCTTCTAAACACAGATGGCAATAGAGGTAAATTGGTTACCTTACAATGGACCAGATCGTGTTTTCACTTAAAAAAAAAAACTCTAACACGGTTAATTTAGCGGCATTAGCCCAAACCTACTCCGTTGTCCGTCTGTCCGTCTTCCACTTGGTTGTACCTCATTAACCGTGATAGTTAGAGATTTGAAGTTTTCACAAATGATGTATTTCTGTTGCCGCTATAACAATAAATACTAAAAGACAGAATAAAATAATTATAACTCGCAACACAAGAATCGTGATATTTTTTATTTATAGAGAATAATGGTACGGAACCCTTGTGTGAGAGTTCGACTAGCACTTGGCGGATTTTTTTTAATAATATTTTAACACAGATATTTCTTTGAAGTTGTAGTGTCACGTGACATCTAACAAAAGTAACGTGGATCAGCTACGTGGTATCTCTTTATGTGAGATTTTTACTGTATAACCTTTAATTCCTTGTTATATTGGATAATAATTTATGGGTAATTTTACTGGCTCTTTTTACTTTCGTTATTAAATATGACAGCTTATTACAATATGAATCCACCTCAATTTATTTAATCACACCGTGATATCATGATATCAAATTAAAATTCATAATACCCTTTGGCACGGGAAGATATCAAGTTGAACAAGGAATAAATGCCGCCATTTCTCATTTTAACCGAAGCAAAGCTTAATAACCCTACTAGAAACGCAATAATTACGAGCGTTCTCAGCGAGATTCGGGAGAGAAATAAATGAGGACCATTAAGAGACTCGCATTTAGATATTTCATTCCCCTTGAAGAAGACGTTAGCGTAGGATACGGGATGGAACCGTTGCGGTTTGTTCTCACGCCTACAATCAAAGATAAACGCATACACTTTGTTCTTGGCGTGCCGTTATTGGATGCTAAAGCACTGTCTCTCGGAGCAATTTTTTTAACGAATTCAATAACAAGGATCAGTGAGGGCGAATCTGACAAACAGAGTGAGAGAGTAAACTTTTACGTTACACGCGCAACTCGTCACTATAAACCGACTCCCTAAAGTTAGCTATATGCAAAATTTTTACGCGTACACACACACTTCTATGTTCAAATATATCAATATCGTAAAAATACATCACTATCATAATCAGTTCTTATTTGTTTATTACTGAACCTATTTTAAATCACGCCAAAGGGTCTGATTTTATTTCGGTCTCCTTAAACCTAATCTGACTTTTATACGCAGATTGTCATTCTATCCATCGACACTTAGTTTCCCTAAACACATATAAAGCGTAAGGGAAAAAAACATTATCTAAACATGGCAGTGATTCTTGTTTTAAGTTGTTCTTTGACAAAATACCACCTGACAAATTATCGCCAGTGGGAGGCAATCCGCACGTTTGTTTTTGTTGAGTTATGGACGTATTTTTGTTTGGTGAGACTAATCCGAAATGTAATCACTCGTGAGTAAGGCTGCCATTGCGTTGCTGAAGCAGGTGCAAAACGTTGTACGTTCACACGCCATTGATCCAGCCGTGGAATACTGTCAAAGACGGATTAAGCATATTAATATTTTATGGCCCACGACTACGTCTGCATTTTTATATCATGTAAACATAATACAATTTTGATCGAGTTTTTATGTAAAATAAAGTACTACATAAGTAAAGCAAGTAAGTCAGTAAAAATCCCCCTTTTAAAGTACATCGCTGAGCACCTTTCTCCCATCAATCTGAGGTATATGGAGAACAAAGCGTAATTGTAAGTGGTAGATTTATGTTCAGGTACAGTTATGCTCTACATTTTTAAGCATACAATTTACCAACTATTATATGCATTTTTATGACCTCTGTTTTTCATAGTATGAATTTAGCCCAAGAACACAGGTAGCTACTATCTATAGTTCTGACATTGATATGCCTGCTACATTGATTTATTTAAGTAGATATGGGGTATCAGAGATCCACGGCTTTTGAAAACATTTTGACTTCTAGGTACGAGACCTTTTTAACGCGTGTTAAAAGAGAAATACGTTGCGGGCCAACCTTCTCTTCACACGATGGCGCTTTTTTACGTCGTTGTATGAACAGATGTGTACATGTTGCAGTCGGATTGTCCAAATCGCAGTAGCCACTTTCAAAAACAGAGCCGCTTTATTTCCTGGCATGTCAACGATTAGGGCGCACACAACAACTCAAGGGACTACTAGTCAATAGACAATAGCTGCAAGGCTTCAAAATATTTCATTATTACTGATACTTCAAAAAGATTTAATTTTAAATCACCCAACGCTATGTGAATAAAAAGCGTGTTGACTGGTGTAGAATTGCGGCAGTGCCAATCCGCGCAGAAGCGACCTGTTTGCCTCGCAAATAGTGATCCAACTATTGACAAATCCTATTCACTTTTATTTATTATAGGCATGGGCAAATATAATATCGGTACGGTATATCGAGGTTTTTTTATAGTCTAGGGGACAAACGAGTAATCAGAGCCTTTCAACAAATACAGACGCCCATGAACATCACCATAATTACTCTCCAATGGGCTACCGGCTACTCACAAACTGCACTAAACGACACCGTAGGTGTCAGTCTACGGCGAGTTCAAGTGAGCGAGAGGTGCCTCCCCAATCGTGCAAGCCCGGTCCTTTTGCATAAGAGGATATAGTGTAATGGACCACGCATGGCACTACCTTCTCCTATGCAGCATGGCGTTACCTATTATAAACAAGTACAAGTGACTCTTCTTATTGTTAACTTTAAATTTATGTATACGTTTTTATTGTTAAAGTAAATGTCGTAAATATTTTATTTTGTAATCTTGCCAATGTTTTTGTAACATTAAAGTCATTCTAGCCAAATGTTGGTGATAGTGGTCATCCCTACAAGACAGGACACATTATACGTTTACATTTCACTTAAACAGTAAAATGTTGTGTAAAAATCTATATATAAATGTATTTACATAAACGTATACACAAATGTACGACACTTCATAAGTAATATAAATTTCGCTTCAAACATGATGTAATGTAACAATGAAAATGACAGTGCATGATAAATCTTAGAACGAGTAAATTAATAACGCTAAGGTGAAATCTTTAAAAGGGTAGTAGACCTGAAAATCTGTATGGCGTAACACAAAATAAACTTTAATTAGCTAATTTTGATTTTAGCTTAATTTTGATTTCTGTTTAATTACTATTTAACATAAAGTCGAATTTTTATTATTCACTTAAAAGATTTTATTAAGTAAAAGACATAAGATAATCAGACAACAAAAGTCATTACACATTTCAAGGTGGCTTCCGCGTACAGACAAACCAGACAACAAAAGCAATTAAAAATAAGTTAAGTTTATAAATGAACACTAAATGTTGCGTTTTAATCCTGCAAAGGATTATCGATAGATAAAAGACATCACCTTCATGTGGAACTCGAAACACGCGTGACTGTAGATCGCGGCGGTGCGTATAAAACGTGAGGGTTTTTCACAAAAGCCTGTCATATATACGGGTACCCACTGACGTATCATGTATTTATTCTGAATGTTAGTAGTCTATATTTTATTAATATGGAGACAGGGCCATGTTGAACTGCACTTACGGTTTCATAGGCTTAAAATCGTGAATTAGTAGTTAGTTAGGAGGCATAAATGGAAAATAAAGCATCGGTTTTATGGGATACGGTTAGAAGAAAGAAAAAATTTATGGTGGTAGTTAAGAGTAATATATCGATTAGCTAGCCGAAGAGTAATATGTACTATTCTTACATTACTAAACAAGTGCTTATACCGTATATTGTTACATACAATCAAGCTTGGGAGTTTGCAGTGTGGTCACTTGTAGTTCCTCTTCCTAAAGGTAGTACCATGTGTATTGCACTCAAATCGGGCCGATACGACCAGTGAGGTACTTCAAGATCACTTAGAGTTAGAAGGAGTGGATTAAAGGAGAGCAACGGATCTTTTTTTTTTGGGACCTGAACTTTTGCTGTAAAGCAAAGAGAAGCCCAATGCAGCTTCATTGGATTGCTAGGAGTGCTCGCCTGAAGACGAGACTAGGTTTCGGGGTCGTACCGAGGGGGATCTTTGCACCGCTCTTATAAGGAGAGGGGATAAAGATCTGGACGAGGAATCGCAACAGAACGATTCCCACATACCTCTGGACCCCACCCAGGGCCAGTGAAGACGCGTAAATGAGTTTCTTCGCATCAACAAAAAAAAAGTTTGTTATAACTAGCATCATGTCTGCTAACAAGTATATCGGTAACTGATTAATGATCTTATTGTGAAATGTGAAGCACTCCGACCGAGCAGCGGACGCAAGTAGTGCGATAGATTTACGTAGTTGTATACATCCGATTTCTGTTGCGCCGTAGAAAAGTACTGGAGTATGGTTTGATTTGTAAGCCGTCAGTTTTTGCCAAGGCTTTAGAGAAGGCAAGAATTAATATGGAATAAATGAGGCGAGGAATGCTGCAAGCCTGACAGAAGTCGCTAGTCGCATTGACAAAGAAACACTTGCCATTAAATATCGTGGACAAAAATATGTATAGCAAGTAGTCACCTTTAGTGGCAACTGGGTGGATCTAATCATACCCCACGTACCCCTACAACACGATGAATTAGGGTAGCAGTTATTAATTAATCCTCCAATTATGCGTTTCTTATCTTTTTACACAACTGCAACGGAAGGAGGACCATGTTTTTCAACCGTTTGTATGTAGGCTTTTATATACCCTGCTACACCCCGAACCGCTTGACTGGTTTTAAATTACGAGGTTAGATTTGTCGTAACGCGAGTGGCACTCCGCAGTTGGTATATTATAGCATTGCAGTCTGTTCATTGTTTTTGAATTTAAAATTAGATTGTTTATTTGGTATCTACTAAAATACAGATATAATATTCTTTTTCCTTGTCAAAATGTTTCTCACCGTCGAAAGGAAGCGGTGTTTTACACGCAATAAATAATTCAGGACGCCGTGCGTGATACGCATCGAGTGTGAAGTTTGTGTGATGGATGTTGGATAGATAGATTTTTTACTATCTTATTTCTTATAGTATACGAGGCAAGCGGGCAATCGGAGTATTCTGGTGAGTACCGACGCACAAAGCCTTCCACATAGAGGTTAAGCTCCTTCCGTCTCTCCAATGTGCCTCCGAACACATAGCAAATTCAAAAGCCTAGCTGCCAATTTGAGGCGGTATCGGTGAGAGATACGTCCGCGGTCTGGGCAGTCTAATTTGGTTGCAATGCAGCACTGACACTTTTAGTAATATTATTGGAACGAAGGCAAACGATACCTAACCGTAAGTGACATGTGTCTAGACGCATATTATAGGGATTGCAGCTACGTCTTTTCCTTTTCTCCCACTATCGACAAATTCGGAATTTAAACACTAAACAAAAGCGGAACATCAACATCTGTATGACGGTCTTTGAGGTAGACGTGCCATAAAAGAAACGACGCTCCAGTTTGGCTGCTTTTCACGGAAAATCTAATAGGCCAACACATTTTATTATGTTTTAGTAATGAATGTGGAGGAAGGAAAACATGACATGGCAACAATTATGCGGATGTCTACGGTGGGCGGTAGTCGTGAAAAGGCTAATGACTTATAGCACGCCGTTCTTTCTGCATACCCCTTAAAGGCGTCAAGATGTGTTGTTGTTGTTTTTAATGAGTTTTGAACACTAAGTTCTTGATCTCAGAGTTGATCGGAGATCTCTGAGCAGAACACCAGATCAGATTCACCTAGGCTGTTTGTTATTGTTATAATGACGATACCTTTATAAATGGATATTATAATATACACATCTAACTGACGTACATACAGACGGGCAGCGACAACACACAAGGGAGTTGACACCATTCTACGAAACGCAAAGGAAACGGTATCTTAAACAGTACTCCAGACAAACATTGGCGACAAGAGGCTGACATTAACGGGCCCCAACAAAAGGGCTGTAACATTTTATGGCGCGCAATCGGTGCCAGTAAACCGAGATAGTATTCCCGCCAACAATTAAAAGATAAAGCCACGGATTTTCACGTCGCCTTCGCCGCTTTACGGGCCTTTCATATTCCCGAATATGCTTTATCAAAAGGATTATGAGAATTGGTTAGGAGTAACGGTTGTAATTTAAATTTCGAATATCGCTTCCTTTTTCAAATTTAGACGTTGTACTAAAGTTTATATTAATATTAATTAATTAAACGTATCAAGAGATAACATACTGTAGTGGTTTGCCCGTTTTTAGTTCGCTCAGCTAAATAGTGTAGGGTTACACCTTGATGATGATGATGATGGTGACGATCGTCATCTTGTGACTCAGTTAAAATTTACTTTACTTGTATATCATCCGAGTGTAGTCATGTAGTATGAACTTAAAATTTACCCTCCATGAAAGTTGTAAACATCATTTATTGGAAATTTCACTTGTGGGTATTCAGATAATTACGAATAAATTAGTTACTTCATTCGTAACATTCTAAATAACCTAATTTAATATGATTTTCTGGGACAGATATAATAACAAAACTTTGGTGAAGTCCAAGAAAGCATGCGACACCAATTGGTGATAATTAATGCGAAACTTCCGGGGAGCATTTTCAATGTGTTTATCATAAAATTGGCTGAAAATTTATTAACATTAATCCTGAAGTTTTGAGATCCATAGTAAACACCTCTTATAACTTATCACATCGATTTGTATACGTATCGTGTTTAAACATATTTTTATGCAAAGCTAATACGTACCTTAGCTTTACAATAAGCACGCAAAAAGGTGTTGCTTCGTGAGAGCTGTAAGTTACTAAACAGTCCAATGATAATAATTAATAAGATAAAACACAGTCTTTATGAAATTTGAAATTGCGTATTCTTTGTATCTAGCAGTCGTAATGAGCCAAACGATACAATGTTTATTTTTCTAGATTTTTTCACACAAAATGACTTTGACAGTTCCATCCATTCATCCATTTATTGCTGTTGGATATTATACAAATTGGACTTAGGTATTTTCAAGAAAGGAGCATACTTATCTCTCAAAGGCCGGCAATGGATCTGCGAAACCTCTGGATGTCTATGGGCGTTGATGATCACTTACTTGTAAGTGACTCCAACTGCTCGCTTGCCGACTATACTATAAAAACAATTATTTTCCTATTATATCGTCGTTTAATTAAATGAGCGTTTCACCGCTGAATTTACCAAATTACAAATTCGTTACGCCTAGTAAGAGAATGATTATTAATAAATAGATAAAATCCGATATTAAATTTTAGAAACAAAAGATTCTTTGAATCGGTTACAGCCATTTCAATTCCCGAAAATACCCAAGCCATAATTGTCCGCAAAGAGATGCATTAAATCAAATTACCTTCAATTAATTCCTATGTAGCCAATTTACACCGGCAGCTAATAACGCTAATTTTCATTGGGCATTCATCGTGCATGTAATAAAATTTTATCAAACATTGTCTGGGCGGTATTTCCCCCCCTCGATCGCACACACAGTTGCCTAGTATGGTCGATAACCACGTAGTTATAGGCCGTTTATTTCAGAGATAAAATTTTATTGTGCAGTTTCAATGAGTGGTCTCTCATCGATTCTTAAAAAGGCAATACCTATTTGATTGTATTTGGTTATTCAGAAAAGAGTTATTAACAAATCTCTTAATTGCACGTATCTACAGGATTGTTAAAATTGTTTTTTTCTCATCGTTAGTTATTCACAACGATAAAATGCGCATAGAAGAGGAATGAATTGAGGTTTCTCAATGTAAAATCTAAAAAGGGATTAAATTTTAAATTGCGTAAAATTATTTTATCATAACAAACGTAACATTTCAAGCGACAAATCCTTTAAGCGCCTGTTTTCCTAAAGGTTTTCCTAATGAGTGACTTTCATGGCGGCAATATCCTACGGCGGCGGTGAACCCCTGAGAAGTGACATGAGTTTCCAATAGAATTACCCGATTAACAAACCACCAATTTGTTTAATCGCACATGAACTCCTGTTACACAAATTCTCAAATAATTAACGAACTCTGGCGATTTATGCAAACAGAAACCAAATTCATATAAAAATATATAATTATCTATAATATTTAAAATATGGGCGCGTTTCAGAGTGGAATACCATAAATTATAGAATGCTTTATGAAAAAGTTGCCACAAAATTTTAAATAAAATAGCATCCGCCACTAGTAACCCACCCAATGACTTTGATATTTTCGGCGGCATTAATTAAAAAATTATAAAGCTTCAACCTCGCCCCGCAGCCATTGTTCGATCCCACAAAGCATTTATATTGCACAAAAAGATAAATACGCGAGAAGCAGGTAATTGCGCTTACTTTTTATTGAGCCGTTGTTTGATTTTCAATGGTTTTATTGTAACCCAATTTAGGTGTTATAGGGAAACATTCGCGAAATTCATAATTTATTACATATGAATGTTATTACGCTTCGTTTTTTAATTAGTAATT
>JAFELO010001670.1:398956-419742 GCA_017140195.1 Eumaeus atala
ATATATATATATATATATATACACATATATATTTCTAAACGTAACAATTTTAAGTTTGGAATTTGTCAAAATAAATTAGCATCACAAGTTTCGTCGCTATGCCTTAATAAGACGCAAGGAGCGACAATTATGAATATTAATATGGCGGCGACACTCCAGGTTAGGGGTTTAACGCTAATTCGCAAAGACAAACCTTCATCCCTCCGCTCGCGTGTGCGAACGAACGTCTTGATCAATTTATCGCTTTTGGAATTAATTAAAAATCTTACGAAATTGCACCATTACAAGCTATACAAGAAAAGGTTCATGTAGCTGCTTTTCGTAGCATCATCTGATATAATAACATTTAGTGTGTAGTGAAGCAAGTAAAAGAGAATACGATTTTCAAGGCTTTATTATGTTACGCCGTCTATTAATTCGATTATGTTGTAAAGGTAGCGTTCTAGGAATATTCGAGTTATTTTCTACCCTTGTTCATCATTGGAGCTAATGGAAAAGTATTCTTACTCGTCCCGGAAATGTTGATGATAAATCCGGACAGCGAGCAAATATTGATTGAATAACATGGACTTTTGTCCGTGTTATTCAATCACATGGGTGTCACGGCACGCCGCTCGGTGATATAAATAAGGGAATGGCTAGTCCGAGTCAACTAAATGACTACGCTAAGGCAGCGACACTTAGATCACTTTTTTTTTTATTCACGTATACGTTTTCCCCGACGAGGTTACCGACGCTCATTCAACCGCATATTTGTATACACATATGAGTACATGCATATATGAGTTATACTCCTTTCCTTTTTGCGTCTAATGGGCTATTCCAACTACACGAAACGCTACAACATAGCTGTCACTTTTCTGTTGTATCATGTGAGCGAGTAGTAAGGTCATGCGCGTAAGTTTGACTATCAAAAAATATGTGTATGTACAATCACGGATGAATTAGAATGACAGTTCAGTATGAAATCGTGTATCTTGTACTTTTACTATTTTTATTAACCAAACGCACTTTTATAAAGTAGTCTCTCTCCATCTTGTAGAAAGTTTCAAAATAATAGATTGTGATTTAATTAAAGTAAGAATAGCTTCCTTCGATCCTCGTTGGTGCTAAGATAAAGCTACAATTAAGAGCCTTCGTGATCGATTAAGTTAAGCCAAGTTTAAACAGACGTTAACTCCAAGAGAAAGGTTTACTCCGCCGTGAAATGGCATTAGGTTTTCGCGCGTTTTATGGAGACGAAAGACAAGTTGCTAAGAAGAGGGGATTTAATGGGAGATTTACTTAATTAGGGCCATCGTAAACTAGACAAAGTATATTTGAGTGATCCGACTTTGGAACATTTGTTCGACGTTTATTGAATGTGCTGTATTTTGTATTTTAACCAGCTGAGGAAGAAGGATTATACCCAATAAATACATATTTTTTTCTTAGTAGACGAGTCCAAATTTGTCTGTGCATCATAGCTCTCAGAGATATAAGCCAATTTTTATAAAGAGGACGTGAAGGAAAAGGTTACAAGCCAATGATATATGAACATCTGATCAAATTCGATGATTCTCATTTTTTATTTAACAAAAATATTTATATGTCCAATTGATTTAAAATGTAATGTGCTGTTACTTTTGTATGATATCCAATATGCTCATCATCAAAAAGAGGTTTTCTAATTTTTTGTAAATATTTTTTGGTAGAAACGTTTACTAGTATTTAGTTAATTTATTCATCGTCAGTAGAAACAACCGTTAGTAATAATTAGGTAACGTTATATGCCAAAGAATTTTAAAACTAAAAGGCAAATATTTTAAAACTGTAGGTTTCTAATGCACTTCATGCCAAACTGCAGTTTGAATAATTAAATCAGACGTAACTTCAAAATAAATATTTCTGTGTCGCCGACGACGGGGCAATTTCTTTCAAGCGTCACGGCTAACTGGAAATAGAGAGGGAAACTTATGTTCATACAGGATTACATACATTTCGAATATTGGATGATCATATATTGATAGACGATTGATGAAATTTATGTACATTGTACTCACTAAACTACATAATAAAATGTACACAAATAAAATGTTATACGTACTTCTTTGTCGGTACCAACCAAGAGGGCTATAAACTTAATTTCACGTGATTTACATTTATGCATCTTACAAGAAATATGTCGTTAATTAGATTTTCGCATCAATAAAGAAACACATTCCGCAAAACGCATGAATTATAGACACAAAATAAATTCTTATTGTCAGTTATATAAATTAATACTGTGTTTCAAGTGCAAGCAGACTGTTGGCATGGTGGACAGAAGAATCGTAGTGGTTGTGGAAAAAAAAGATAGAGGAGAACCGAATATGGCGTAAAAAAGGAGACGCCTATACTCAATAGTGAGCGGATTGTTCCTGAATCGATGCGCAAGTTCCTAGATAGTAGTTCCTTAAGACATCAATTGTATATTTTCATCGACAATTTTCGCCCATCACTAACGCGCTGTTGCGTGACTTCTGACAACATTACGAGTCGCCGCCGCCTTAAATGCTGTATGAAATGTCAGTTTGACCTTATGCTAAGTGTCGGGTCGCCCTGAATTATTCCACAGGCCCACGTTTGATCTTTAGAAAATGGCCTTTTACATGATAGCTATCAACTTATCAACCCTGATACATATTCAAGGCAACTTCGAAGGGAGGTGAATCATTAATTTTAAAATTTCGCGGTAGTCGCTCCTGCATGCTAAATTAACTTTTGAAACGATTTGCACACCTGCGCCTCATTTTGCATTATGCGGGCACCGTAACGAGTTTATAATAGGCCTGTATTAAATGGCGGTTAAAATAAAACAGTTGTTCGAATTTTGAATTGAGTTTAGTGATGGCTTTCTTAGTGTCGCGGATGTTGGTATCGTAATTTCGGTTAATTATATCGCTATTTTCAGCTCCCCTAGTATATTTGTACGATATAAAGCTGTTTAGAGGTTACGACTTTATTTCAAATGAAATAGTGACACATTAAGAGCATTTTCAAAGTAAGTTATATAACTTAAAAAGGTACTTCAAGAGTTCTGCTGTGCCTTTCTCCTACCACATCGGTGTGAGGAGGATGTTGTCGCGTTTCGTACAACTAGTAAGTTTTCAGTGTCACATAAGAGAAAATAAATTGACTTAGTACAAATCTATTTTCTTGAAAATAGATTTGTACCAAGTCATGAAAATGCTGGTCACATCATATATATTCATCGTCATCAACAGCCGGCCGATGCAGTTACTCACACAAAAAAATTGTCAGTAAGTATGTAATAAAATCATCATCATTATCAGCCGCTATCGGTCCACTGCTGGACACAGGCCTCTTTCAATGAACGTCAAGACGGCCGATCTTCTGCTATTCGCATCCGCCCCGGACCAGCTATTGCACGGAGGTCGTCTTCCCACCTGGTGAACGGTCGAGCAACACTACGTTTTCCTAAAATCGGCCTCCACTCCAGAACCTTAGTGGCCCATCTGCTATCTGATCTTCTGAGTGTGTGATTAAAAAAAAAGAGTTTTCGGAGGCTTTTCACGATGCCCATAAACATCGGTATAATTATTGCGAAGCTGCATTATCCTCTTTTATTCCCCCTCTCTATACGCCACCGGCTGAGTAGCCGCTGATTTGTGAGTGTAAACATCTACTACGAAGTCGTCATTTTGTGAGGTATCAACAGAAAAACTTATATACACTCTATCTTATTGTTTTATTATAACTTATTATTTACAGTACAGTGAGAACGTACCATAATCAATACTGTTACATATTGTACTATCCCTTTCACACGTTACAATATAACAAAATATACCTCTTAGTACTGTTAAGGATATTCTGGCGCGTCCAATATCTATCTTAGCGGAAACGCTCTTATCTTGCCATTCACAACGTGCAAACTATTCTCAAACGTCCTTTTCCTTAACCATATCATACAATGATCACTTAACTTAGCACATACTATAAACGTTCTACAATATCGAGCAATGGTTGATCTAATGATGAAATACCCGCAGTTTTAATACGTTGTGAATTTGTACTGAGAATGTCAAGTCAGCCTACACCCGTAGTTAGTTAACAATTGGATACATTCACAGTACTATTTAGACAATGAATTTGGTGTTTAAGTTAGAACTTTGATGTGGCATCTTCTTGGGGCGTAATTTGCTTAGACAAGCACACGTCTTCGATGATTTGTTAAATTAGATAAATAAATAAAGGTGTTCTTTAAAATAGTTTTACATTTACGATACAATCCTCACAGAACATGAAACGAGGCTGCCACATATTGCTTTGTTTCTTTTTCTGTAAAAAAACCATAAAACAAACAAAGATCATAAACCAATTTTGTTCAAACAAATTTTCGTTTAAAGTTTTAATTGAATTCTACAATCCCTATTTTGTTTACAATTTTTTTTTTAATATTTAGGAAAAATGTAAAAAATTGGATTACCACATGTAGCATGCCTGTGCTACGAGCGTCAGCTCTACGGAGAGGCCGCAGTCCCTCCTTGCTGCCCCTTAGCGACGTCCTTGTCGATAACAGCTGATATAGACTTTCCCTACAATTAATATCATTTTACAAATATTCTTTAGAGACGACGAGAGTGGAAAAGAATAATTGATGTACAAAAAATAAAAAATGAAATATCGGTATCGTAAATGTTAGAGGCCTATGTCCAGCAGCGGACGATTAGAGCTGATAATGATGATGATGAAACATTACGTGTTACCAGAAGACAATTAGTTCAATTTATGATAGAGCAACGTCATTAGGGACAACTAGTTGTCAATAATTTCTGAAGCTACATAATACATAAAATTCGCGTGTCACAACATTAGTTGCCTTACTCCTCGGAGACGGCTTTACCGATATTTACTAAATTATATATGATCTTCAGTAGTTCTGAGATTCGGTTAATATCTCTTTTTCGTACCCCTACGTTATGAGGGTTGTTTATTAGAAATTATTTTTATGGCAAAACAACGTTTGCTGGGGCACCCAGTTGATTTGTGTATTATATATACTTATACTTTTATATCCATATTTTCCACATTATCAAAATTTTGATACTAATCTCTAACATATCAGAAAATTTTGTATAGCCTATCTTCATTAGGACATAATGTAGGATTGTAATGGTAAATGAAGTCTCGTCTACTCGAGCACTCCTAGCAATTCGTATTCTCTGAAGCAGTATTGGACTTCCCTTCACCTGCACAGGATTAGTTCCGATCCGAAAAAAAAAAATTATAAAAAAAAGTTAAAAGTTTTTTTAAATCAGTCCAGTAGTTTCGGAGCCAAATTAAGAAGAGGGGGCTTAAGGATCAGGAGGTACCCATCTTATAAGAAGAGGGGACCTAAGAGCAACAGGAGGTGGCGCTTTTGCGCACGGGGCAAGGGGCGAGGATGGGAACCTCACCCCATTGCATTGTCCCATAGTCGATGGGGTTATCCTGTAGTGCTAGGCACCTGTGGCAGTTGAGTTGGTTCCCTAAGAGGCTGATTAGCCATCGAGGTGCCATGATGATTATTGTTCCGGGGCACCTTAGCAAGGGCGGCACTGATGGCACTCGCGGTGGTTTTAGTGGGTATTCGGCACTATCATGTGCCGCGAGGCCCACATACCACTGGACCTCACCCAGGGCCGGTGAAGGCGCGTAAATGCGTTTCCCCGCGTCAACAAGAAAAAAAAAGGGTCCCCTAGGATATAAATGAAAAAAAAAAAAAAAATAGGCACTCCAAGTCTTTTGACGACTACCGACGCCCATAGAGATCCGCACGCCCGTCCAATAGTTCACCAGATATTCCCAAACCAGTCAAACATGACAGCATTACTGTCATCTAGCGTGTTTTGCGGGCGAGAGCTACCTTCCCGGACGTGCCGACCCAACCGCAATGCAGCATGGTAATACCTCTTATAATAAGGCTACTCGGCACAGCAAATAATCTTGTGAAGTTCGATAGCGATCGTACCAAGAAAAAAATGAAGAAGCGAAGCCTGGGGAGAATACTAGTATACCCTTTTTTTTTAAGAAAACCGAGCCGACCGGGGAGGTGCCTGTCGCTCACATGATAATGTCGTAAGGTGACAGCTATGCTGTCGCGTTTTGTGGGTCAGGTGTATGCTTTTAGTGTGTCAGGTAACCCATTGAAGGAGAGGGAAACAAGGTAAACATTAAAAGGTGCCGACAGCCCGTTTGTTATCTTAAATTATTAAAAGAGTAACAAATACAAAGAAATATCTTCTAAAACTTGTTTATATAAAGTGAAAGTGAACCAGCAAATCGTTTCCACACGCGTACCTTCGATAGCTCAGTTGGTAGAGCGGTGGACTGTAGATGTAAATAACCGATATCCATAGGTCGCTGGTTCAAATCCGGCTCGAAGGAACTTTTTATATAAAATATGTTATCCATAACAATAATCGTGTTAAAAGTAAGTACCTTCACGCCTTATCCCCGAAGAGGTAGGCAGAGGTGTGCTGGTACATCCACAACTTGTAAGTTCAGTTGATATACGAACACACCCACGATTTGCCAAGGTACTGAGGCCCATGATGTCATAGGTTATATAAAAAAACATAGGAAAAAGTTAATGCATGCTCAGAATAATCTGAAAAATATTTAATAATAGTTGCCCGACCTGGGGGTCGAACCTAGGAACCCACGCGGCTAACGGTCTTAACAGTCGACACCCGCACCGTAACAGCACAGAGGCAATAAATAATCACGTTCTGTGTTATACTGGCACACTAGCTTCGTGGCTTCACCCCTTTTTCGCATTTACAAGCCTTCGCCGGCCCTGGGTGGGGTCCAGTGGCGTGTAAGGCTCGCGGCACAGCATAGACTAGAATATCCACTAAGGTTCGGACACCAATTCCACAGAAGGCTTGTTATGCGCCACGGGATTACCCCGACAATTGTGGGACAGCGTAGACGCCTTTTCACCCTTGTTAAATCTATGCAAACGGAATCTTATTTTTTGGGATAGAAAGTAATTTTATTTTACTGAAGTTAATAATTTATTTTATAGGTACTCTATGAACACCCATCTCAAGAGTCTTCTGAGGGTGGCAAGGGCAGCGCCAGTCACCGCCTGCTCGTTTGCCGCTTCTATACTTATATAAAACAAAGTCTAGTCTAGTAATACGAGTACGATCCATTTTCTCAAAATTTACTAAACGAATTTTCATGTGGTTTTCACCCATTTCCGAGGAGGGGTAAAATCCGACCCCTGTTATTATCCTATAAATATCGCTAGTATCCTACAAAAATCTTCATCAAAGTTCATTCAACTCCTTTTTGAAGTACAAGTATAACAAACACACATACAAACTTTCATTTTTGTAACATTAATAGGATAATCTTTCAAGAAATTGCAGTTATACAAGTTGATAAAGAAGTAATTATCACTAAGCCGAATGAAATGCCCTTCATTGAGCGAAGTGGATGTATAGAACTGATAATTTTAATGTTCAACGCTAATTTATACTTTGCCGTGCTTTCTACCATTTTCCCCTTAATATGCTTTACCCACTTATGCATACAATTTTCAATAATCCTTTGCGGATGATAGTCAAGGGCCGCCTAACCGGCAGACTGACGGCTTGGTTAAGGTGGCGGGATAATGAATTGGCTCGGGACCGTGACCCATGGTGCTCTATGGGGGAGAACTATGTCCAGCAGTGGACGTCGTCCGGCTGACGATGATGATACAAAAATATTATGAATACAACATTCTATATATGGTATAAATTACTACGATGTAATAATTTTAATTACTCGTATAAAAATTTACTGCGAGGTTGTGCCGTCATGCGGAATACTACCTAATTATAATTGGGATCTGTCAAGAGAAGTGATTGGAAATTTATGCAAATTTAATGAAATCAAAGATAAACGGTGATTCGCAATTTTTTTAGATCGAGCATCTATCAACCCTACTGGAATACGAACTTCAATGCAACGTACCATAGAAAATGTTACTTTTTATTTTGAGTAAAAATTTCCTTCGAGCCGGATTTGAACCAGCGACCTATGGATATCAGTTATTTACATCTACAGTCCACCGCTCTACCAACTGAGCTATCGAAGGCACAGCGTTGTATGTAAAATGTTGAATCACATACCATACAATGTATGATGCGGGTGAAAGGTAACCCTAATCTACACGTTTCGCACGTACGCTTGCGTAATTTCTTATCTACGTGTTATAATAAGCTTATGCAATAGTGGGAGATAAAATATAAAGATAAAGTTATCTAGTACAGCTGTCACCCATTTTATTGTTTTCATTCGGCAAATTATGGACATACACTGATATTACAAAGAGGAAACATTCGATTGCTAGTTTGTTTTCATGGAATAAGCTCCGTAATCATTGGAGCGATTCGAAAATCTACCATTAGAATCCTACATCATCGATGATCATTATGAAAACTTTGATACTGTAACTAAACGTGTGAAAATATCAAAGTAAATGTTCCGACAGACGTTGTACTATCATAAACTAAATTATTGATATATCGTATGTCAAAATGTATGCAATATGTATACATGTGGGCAGATGTAGATTGTTAGAAGTATGTAAGGTTAGGCGGTTGTGTTTAAACTGTATTATATTTATTCCAATTGTATTATATTCATAATTCATATGACAGCTACGCTTGAAATTTATTTCTCTGCGAAATATGGTAGGAAATTCGGAAATTCGTAAAAGAATCAGCAAACTGAACTGGCAGTGGGCAAACCACATTGCTCGCGACACCGATTACCTTTGAGGCCGAAAGTTTCTCTGGTGCACCGGAAGACGGAGTGTTGGACGGACTGAGTGTTGGACCCGGTGAACTGGCGATTTGGTTAAGGTGTCGGATAAAACTTGGATGCAAGTGGCTTGACCGTGAACTATGGCGCTCCTATGGAGGTGATATATATCCAGCAGTATGCTTTCCTTGGCTGATGATGAAATATTTACCAATAGGGATCTGGCTTATGGTACTTTGTTTACTCTACCTGACCTATTAGGGAACTCGCGTGACGATGTGTAGTTGTTGTTTAACATAAAGAAAAAAGTTTGTTCAAAGAACTGGAGCAGTTTATTATATAATCACTAATCCCACACAAACGTTTTTGTCCGAGATGGAATCAGATTCCATCTCGGACCGCTGGCAAAAATGCAGGTTAGCAGGCACCGGCTAACGTGATATACGTTTGCAATTGGTCTAAGTAAGGGTAATTGCCTAGTAAGAGGTAAGGTTATTGTCAAATTGCATCCGGATTGGGCCGGCACGACAGGGCAGGATAAGGTGACAGCTATCCAGTCCCATTTCGTGCCTTTTGTGAGAGTGCCAACATAAACATATCTTCACAACCGAACGAGCCCGACCAACTGTTCATTTGCCCTTTATAAACTAAAATAAAAGGTATAAATATGTAGTTCGCAGTACGCACCATATTAGATTATAAAAGTGCTGGGGCAGAGGCCATCCGCTGTCCACGCATCACCGTCGATCCTTTTATATCGAAATGACATTAATAAGGGCCTGTTAAAATACGAAACACCCGCCTAATTGTCCATTACGCGTCTAGACTTGTTGTTCGTAATAGTGCATCACTTTTACCCTTTGTCTATGGTTAGTTTGTTTACAGAGTACTCGTACAATCGAGTTAGTGCCATTTTAGTTTCATACCATTACAAAGTTTTAATGTGTAGTTCGTAATTGCGAGCAATATATTATTACAATTATTTTTTTAATCTTACTAATTTTTATACTTAGTATAATGGGGCAAACGAGTCGTTCCAGTTGGTGACATAAAACACCCATAGATATTTACATAATTGTTGTTGAAGTGTTATGCAGATATGACTTCAAACCGCACGTAATAGGACAGCATAACTTTCACTTAGAAGATGTACCACGTTAACGAGAAGAACTTCCCATAATCATGGCGCTACCTATTACTAATTAGGAATAGATATTGTCAACCTCAAAATTCCCAGATTACCGAAATATCTGCCTATATTTAACTACAGGACAGCAAGTTTCAACAATTTAGGTTTTTGAATTTCGCAACTCAAAGGAAAAAAGAATCCTCATAAAGTCACTTAGTTGTTCGTCCGTATATCTGTCTGACCTTATGTGTATCTGTCAAGAACTTTTCTTCTCGTTGAGGGCTGCTACTGATCTACGTATATTGGTGGACTTTTGAAGGCAAGCAATACCTATGTCATAATTTATACAAGTAGCTTATTTCATAATTACCTTCAATCTTGCAAACTGTGTCCTGAGGATAATTGTATAGTACATCGAAGGTACAAATGTTCTCTGTGGTGTAATTACAATAAATTAAGTAATTATTAGAATTATAAAAATATTCCTTCGAGCCGGATTTGAACCAGCGACCTATGGATATCAGTTATTTACGTCTACAGTCCACCGCTCTACCAACTGAGCTATCGAAGGTATGCGTTATGAACAAATTTAATCACCACATTAATATTTATTGCTTAAAAAATTACATAACCTGATAATTATGACGGAGTGGTCATAATAAAAGAAAACTCGTTTAAATACCAATATTGTAGAATATTGTGTTGAATTTAATGAAATTCTTGGTCTCACCTTGACATAGAGTAGCTATTTTCTACTTAATACTAGCAATCTGCCGCGACTTCGCTCATGTATACATTGTCGTCCAGTTCGTAAAAGACCAGAGCGACCAGGTATTATCCGTTTTATAATTGGTGCAGATTATAATAAAGCTTTCCTCTATCCAATCCTCTCCTGTCTGTTATGCAGATGTAGAAATGAGAATCATCTTGGCTGCCTTTGGCCCGACTGTACTTTGCCCCGTCTGCTGTATAGTTTGTAGCTATGTTTTTGGGTTCCAAAACCAAAGTGTAAAAACGGGGCCTTATCATTAACACTCCACAGTCTGTCTGTCCAGAGGGTATTTTCAACATCCAGGCGGGCGATACATGGATGTGTCACCAGACTGTATGTTGAAAATTTCCCAGGTCTACCTCATCTAAGAAATTTTCTCTGTTACCTCTGTGACAAAAACACAAAAAATAAAATAATTATTTAAGAGGGATTCCATACAAATAAACATGTGTGTTCTTGTCTAGTTTATAGGTATTCTTACCGCACCTTTCGTGCGTGAATTCGACTTGTCTCCACTCCACTTTCTGCTCTGCTAGAGACGCCCATTTGTTAAATAAAAGTATTGGAAAACTTTTCTGATTTAGAATAAATAATATATAACATTAGTTCTTCTCAACGTACCACCGACGGTTGCGATGCTGAGCGCTGAACATAAGATGAAAAACCTGACGCTTTCTTTGTGTGATTCAATAAAGACATTTGAAGTCTGTTATTGTGAGAAAAATTGTTGATCATTTAATTATATTTATAGATACTTCATAAGTAATACTGTTCCAGCAGAGCTATGAAATCTTAATCCCTACATCGCATAAATGAATATTCGTAATGCGTCTTGCGATGCAGTGTTCCTGCATAACCTGGAATACATTCTTACATTAACATATTAATTGGGAATCGCACACCCAGGAGAAGTAAGCTGCTTTGCCTCCTGTCTGAGATTGGTTATGTCAGGTGCAAAGTGCAAATTTCGAAGGTAATATCACGGTGTATCTATAACATGAGCCATATAAACGATTCGAATGACTAATTATATTATTTTTAATGCGAAGATTATCCGTCGGATAAAACAAACATCGTTAACTACATAGTAAGATATATACACAGGAAAGAGTCTCAGTGTAATGATACAATTCGAAGTAAGGTCTCAGGTACTAACAAGATCTTACTGTGGTAGAGTATTATCATCAATGAAACGACGTCTACTGCTGGACTTAGGCTTTCCTCATAGAGCTTATTTCAGTATATCTGAAATTTACTGAATATATTTTATTTACATATTAGCTTTTACCTGCGGCAGCGCTCGCGTTCCCTCTGTGTTTTTTAAATATAAAATGTACCCTATCTCCTTTTTATACTACCTTTAAGAATATGTGTACAAAGATTTAACCAGTTGTTTAATTTTGGCATGAAAGCGTAACAAGCAAACCTACATTCGCATCTCTAATTTTGTTTTATGTATAGGTTTAAAGCAAATTTTCATTGATTATATGTAATGGAAAAATAAATTACCCTAAAATCTTTTGGGGTTTTTATTTGTCTTGCATTTTGAAACCTTTTATCGTTATCAAATTACATAACAAAGTGATTTCAAAGAAAAGTCAAGACAATGGAAATTAATCCTATTTGAGTTGGTACAAGAGAAAGACGGAATAGACAAAGCAATCTATAATTAAACACCAAAAAAATCCACAGCATTCAGATGGTGTAAGTACTTATTTGTAAAATATAGTTTGACATATAGCTATTAATTTCTACGCACAAATATAGTAAACGGGTTAACTGAACCCAATTTAGACATTAAACCTGTTTACGGATATAGTACCTATATGGTAATAATAATCTAACTACCAGACTACCGATTTTATTTACGTAGTATGTTGCTAACGGCGTGGTTTCATGAAGGGAGTTTTTTTTTAATGTAAAACTAAATTGAAATCAACGAACTGATATGGCAGTAATGAAGTCATTTTTGTAGATATCTCGAATGAATTATCGACCTTTTCAATTGAATGTGTTTTTGATGAATACATCTCTTTGATTGTGTGACTGTGAGTAAGACGGGACAATACAAAACTGTTTTATTCATACAATAGTTATAGGAAAGTTCCCTCCGCAAATGGTACGTAGTATTGTCGGCAGACTGTCACCGCAGCTAACTCGCGCGACAGTTTCTGAACAATAATAGCGGTGGGAATGAAACTATTTAGCGAAGTTTGCTACGTCAATAAAGGCGCCACCTAGGCGGGAAGGAATAATTCATTTAGGAGTTAACTCGCGGAGTCTATACTCGAACCTCTAGGGCGTTCGTCTGACGTTGTTTGATATGTTCGTTTGTTCTTGCCATTTCAAGCCTTTCTCGCGTCAAATGTCATCTATTTGTGCAGACATTGTTCTTTTATTGCGAACTTTCGTTTGGCGAGTATTTGTGTTTGTTTGTTAGCTCGTGGACGCAAAACTGATGACAGATAAGATGAGAATTGCTATATTACTTTTTTAATAGTCTTAAAAGGATACTGAAGTAATAACGAATAATATATATTTTTTTATTGTTACAAAAGGAACACAAGAGGTTTGTAATAATTTTTTTCTGTGACGAAACTATAAATTTCTTTTCACTATATCCACATTGTAATACAATATTATTGATATCACTTTTTGCCCAATTGCACAAATCTACTTCATCGGGAAGAACCCTTTCGATTTCTCATTTTCTCGGCTGACGTACAGACGGGTAGACAACTAAGTGGTAAACTAATTATAAGGGATTCGTTTTTTTCAGGAATCGCAACTAAAAATAATCTAACAAACTAAAAATTAATCAGAACAAAGAAACTTATAGAGTGCCTAAGTATCTACATAGCTAACAACTTAACAGATTGGTGGTGGTGGATATTTTATTTTCTAGTAAAGTTCCAGTCAAGCTTCTTCTAGTAGCAGAGGAGCAGTCTCCTTGGTAGTCAAGAGAAGTGTATAGCTTGAAAAAACGGATATATGTTTAAAAAATTTATTGCAATGTATATTTTCCTGTAACATGTGAAGGCATCTTCGAGATAACAGATGTTAAATAGTGTATAAACTCATCATTATTAATGATTGATGTGTGAATGATGAGACGTGGACGCACTAAATATGTTGTGAAAACTATTTAGAAACATTTTGTGAGTTTTATCTATACTAATAATATAAGGCTAAAATAGTTTGTTTGTTTGTTTGTCTGAACGTGTTAATCTCAGGAACTCCTGAATTGCCAGAATCGAGAAAATTATGTTGATGAATAAAACAAATAATGAAAGTAACAAATACACAATATTAGCTTAAAGTTTGGCGAATTGACAGTTACATAAATGTTGGCATCAGTGTGCGTCACAAAATGGCGTGACCTCAGCTTTAGTCAAGGCTACAGATTCTTTTTGTTTCCGGGCCTGTTCTTACGCTGTGGAAACGAAGAGAATACAGCTTCATCGGATTGCACAGGGCTACAGTTCATACTCTGATGTTCGGGCCTACCATTTCTTCTTTTTCGAGGAATTCATTTCTCGTGGAGGCTAAATACCATGACGCTACGACTAATATGACCGGAATGTGTGCGTGAAGCCTCGGGGTTAAGCTAGTATAAGTAAAACGAAGCTGTATATTGTGTAACGCGATATCGCAGTTCCGCCCTCGAGCGCAGTAAGCCCGACCTGACATTCACTTAATTACGTAGATTATAAGTTGACATTTTCGTTTGGAAGCGTAATTTAAACTTGACTGATATGGATTATGTATATCTATTGTACAGTACGAGTGTTGGGAACATGTTTTGGTGTGCTATTGTTACATAATTTTGATGTTGGTATTGGTGAAAGCTTTAATTTGTTGTATAGAGCGGGAATGAGCTAACAATTCAAGCCTTCTGGGAAATCCACATATAGCTTATGTACTTAGTTGGTTAGCTTCCTGTATCCCATCCCCTAAATAGGCCACCGGGTGGAATGTTAACTCGATTTAATTATCTGTAAAAAAATCAAACTGACTTCTAAAATGGCACACAACGTAAAAAATTTAATCAATTGAAAATGATTTAATCTCTTACGTTATACCAATGTAATATACTAAAACCGAATAAAAAAGAATTAATATGCTTAAGTCGGTGGCAAGATATAGGCAGGTTTGTTTACTCCTGCCTATCACACAAACTGTGCTACACAATACTCTGTTGGCTATGAGGGATTTTTTTCAGACTTTAACTTTTGCTTTGGATGAAATGAGTGCACGTTGGCTGAAGGGACTAGGTCTTGGCTAGAAAGAGGGATAAGGACCTCCCTCAGATGGGTTATGTATCCCGTTATGAGAGTGTTGTAATAGCCAATTTAACTATTATTATATAATAATATGATCATTAGATAATTAATAAATTCTAATAACAAAACAGTTAACAAATCAATATTAATTAAGCAGAAACTCAATGGGCCAAAATTTAAACTGGCAATACATTATGCCTATAGAAGATTAAATTTGCGTATTATAGTCCAGTGACAAACAGACATAACAATGTTTGGCGTCCCCGATATAAGCTGTCATAATATATTAATCAAAACCTAAAAGGGACCACTCTAAGGTGCCACGGCTCTTTAATTATAGAGAAAGTATTCATTTTTCATTTTTAATTGTTATTCGTATGAGCCATGGAAACATGGAATTTTATCATTTATTAAATAATTATTGTAATGGCTCCGAAAATGTGGTCTCAAATTTTTAATATCATTTACTTGTAGAGCCCTCATCTACTTAATCAGGACTTATCATACGAGTACAGGATTTTACCTCTTAAGACATGATTTCTATAATGCTGAAGAGTTTCTTTGTTTGTTTGAACGCGCTAATATCAGGAAAAAAAACTCTTGTGGTAAATAGTCAATTTACCTAGGAAGCCTATAGGATAGTTAAGGGGGTGAAACCACGGGGATATGATGGTTAAAAATATGACGAATAAAGTGGTGTGGAGAAGCGACCGAGCAAACGAGTGTTACAACAACGTATCACTTTGCCGCGTTTATGCCGCCTATGTTCGTTACGAGGGAGTGAACTCCAGCCACGAGTCGAAGCTGACACACAGTTTTTTTCTCCATTTTCCTTAGATTTTTTTTATTTCGTAAAGATCAAACTATCGGTTATCGGAGGGCAAGTGACATCCATACACCCAGAGTTTGTGCAAGTGCTTTGTCTATTGCCCAATTCGTTACAGATTCTTACCAGACTTCAGACGACAGTATTTATGCAATTCGTAGCAGTATTATCTGATCTAGAATTTCTTTCTGGATTGTTTTACGCGTACCTACCAGACCGATTTGGCTGCGATGTAATGTGGTTAATGACGTCTTGCATTTTCCTAGTTTGCTCCAAGTCAAACAGACAAAAACGTAATGTGATGAATTACCTAAATCAAATTAAATAAAATTAAATATTTAATACGCAAATTAATTGATAGGCAGAAAAATGAAACCGTTGTGTTCGATAGCCGTTTAACATTTTATTGTAATACATTTCTATGTAACGCCATTTATCACTATTACCTTTGAAAATCCCATTTCGATGACAGAGATATATAGCAGCCATCATTTCACCGCCATTTTTATGAGCACAATTTCTTTCGCATAACATAAAATCGGCCCGTTTTTAGAAAAACATTTCTTCAATTGTCATTCATGAGGGCGACGCGCGTATTTGTCAGCCGCCATTATGATCGCGGATGGTGTTCCAAATATAAAAAATGCAATTTTAAACAACGCCAGTAAATTCGAATATCGAATCGCTGGGACGTGAGCTCTTCACAATCGGTATTATTTACATAGATTCTTGCCTTCCTGACTTTTTGTTTCCCACTTTTTTTAAGTGTGAGTGGCCAAAATATGTTTTGTATATTTTAAAAGGCTTAATTAAATATAATTACCTACTCTACTGCTAGGTACCATTTTTAAAAGGCGATTTTATGATAGTTATTTATTTCAGTTACGAAGAAACTGTTATATTGATTGTGGACACACAGTAAGTCATAACTCATAAGAAAAGGATGAAATAAATTGTAGATAAAAATACTCATAAAAGAAATCAGGTCATTCTCAATGAACCTAATAGTGGTGGACTTGTCTAAATTCCCTATATTGATAAAATTTAATAGTATCCAAATATTATTTAATTTTGTAATATTTCATAATACACAGACATTATTATATATTAATATTATTTAGTTCCGGTTATTAATTAACTTTATTAATTCCGCTATTTCATTAATTAAAACAGCGATACGTAGGTTACATAACCTACGTACCACTATTGTGTTTAGGAATTGAGGGTAGGTACATACCTACCCACAACAAAATAAGATTCTGAATTTTGTGCTACGCTATTGGCTTCCATTTCCAAATTTTACTATCATATAATGTAGTAGTATGTAGAACAAAATAAAAAAAAAAATTACAGCGACTATTTATCAATTTTTCGATTCGGAATTACAACGGGATATGAGTTGTCAATAAATTATAGAACGAAATCAAACCAACATCTTCGGGGAACAAACAGCGCTATGAGATTTGTATTCACTGCGTCGTCAAGAAGATATCAGCGGCAAAATATTATAATAGTATAATGGTGTCAGGTGGTGTATTCTATGCGCTACATGTCTGCCCGAAAACAATGGTAAAGATTTATCGATATCGATAAAAATAAGACGTTACGTTTAAAAGTGAGTTTAATTTTATACTGAAAACAAATAAAATGCTTCATCTTAAAAAAAAAAATATTTTCAATTGTTGAGAACCAGTTGCATAGGTGAATTGACATCTTTATGTTATTACTTGCTCTTGATTTCTAGCCCGTACCAAAACGTTGACCGCAGACTAGGGTATAATTCCTATAAAATGTTGGTACTGTTGTTACATTAAATATATTAATAAGAATGCTGAATGATATGATTAAAAAATTAGCAGTAATTTGGCAAATAAACGGTAGAATATTGCTGAAATTGGGTCCGGCTTAAAACTTACTGCTATTTACAAAGCAGAATTATAATCTAATGGATCTATAAAAACATTCTTATTCATGGTAATTGTCACATTTTTGTTCGATGAATTTAGAGGTATTGATATAAAGTTCTAAATCAGCAATGGAGTTAATTTAATACATTCCCATTGTTATTTCCATAAAGCCTGAAAAAGAGGAAATTTTAAAAAGATGATACGTGATTTCAGATATATCGTTATAAATCAGATACAACACTACTTTAAAACCGTATCTGGCGTCGCATAGTCGGGAAGAGCCCGGCTTAGGCTCGTGATGTGAAAGCGAAGTGACGTCACTAGTGAGCTCGTCTGCCAAACTGATCCCTGTAACTTCACGCGAGAGTTTTATCGTCGTGTGCTTAGTTTTATTGCACTCCCGGTGTTTAGGTACAGGCTACAGCCGCATTGCGAATGCCAAACAGCTCGGAATATTCATGTATGAAAATCAACGCCGCGAACTGTCCAAATTCGCGTTTTATTGCTGTTTCCAACTATTATACATCGGGATTGTGAAGAATATTTACTGTACTTTGGGACAATTCGGAACATGCAATTGTTTTTGTTTTAAAACTGAATCATAACAGAGCAAACTTCTTTAATTAACACTAGTGAGCTGCCACGGCTTCACCCGTGAATAATAAGGGCTGGATTGTTACCTTAACAAATCGCTAACAAATCGCTTGTTAATTTAAACAGGTGAAAGCCTCATCAGTCGAATGAGGCCGAAGACCTATCGCTCACAGATAGTGGTAATGCTATCGCAACTCGTGCGGTATCTCGTTTTCCCCTGTGCTATAAAAATATACAATTATATTTTTGGCATTGCATGATGCAGTATGTTTATGTCTCCAGTATATTTATTGGAGTGACGTAAGATCACTTACCATCGACTATTCATATTCGTCTATTGTCTATAATAACATTATAAAGAGGATTGTTTGTTTCTTTGTATGTTTGCTTTGAATAGGCTCCGAAACTACTGGACCGATTTGAAAAAATCCTTCACCATTAGAATTCTACATGACTTGTGATTAACATGGGCTATATAACATTATGTGAAGTATTTTGATCATTGCGAACATTCGATAGTCTAGTCAAAAATGTCAAAGTAAATCCTTATTCGTATTTTTGACAACCACCTGTCCTGACAAACGTTGTTTTGTTATAAATTACATTTGTTGTCATTACATTGACTCGTCATTACCATGAATTTATATTTATTACATTTTTGTAAATTATATGGCAATATAATTTATAAAAATATTTCGTAAAATGTCCGTGCGAAACCGCGACGGACTGCTATATGTATATGTTGTAGGTGAGATGCCGAAAATTGAAGTATTGCACAATTTCCTTTGTCTGCGGTTAAATACTCCAATTGCTTAATCGGCAGGGCGCATGCCGGTACTGGTCGATTAAGTTATATTTTTAAATAATTTTTTGCCTTTTCCACTCACTAAAAATAGTGGGAGATAGCCCGTAGTAAATCACAAATTGGTAAATAGTTTAAAAGTTTAAACGTCACACCTGAATCATGCAATCATGCCCCAAAGACTTATTAAATAATATATAATATCCCATTAAAAAAAAATTAAGATTATTTTTTAAAATATTAGATATTAAAATAAGATATTCTATTTGTAGGATCATCAACATACCTGCTCGATTTCACACAAAATTTGTTCCAAGGGAATTAATGTTTCTCGCGATGGGGAGTATTTTCCTGTAATTACATGAGTAGGAAATATGGCCCAAATTGTAACTAAATACTAACTAAGGTACTGGAGATTTGTCTGAAAGAATATCAAACATACAAACGTTCGTACCTATTTATAATATTTGTAGGATGTCGTTTTAATTTTTACTTTTTATAGGAATAGGTAGTGCCAGACTACATAGGAGGTATGTAGAGCCATGCATATTGCATGATACTACGTCTTCCTATGCAACGGAATTGGGTCGGTACGACCGGGGAGGTACCACCCGCTCACATAGTACCGCTGTAAGTGACATCTTCAGTGTTTTTGTATTGGAGGGAAGGGCAACGTATCGGTATAGTAATTATGTGGATGTTCATGGGCGTCGGTAGTCGTAAAAAGGCTTCGATTGCTCATTTTGCTCCCTATTCTATAAAAAAATACTTGTTATGATTTTAAATGTATCCCACCACTGTTGCGGTGCTCAGACATCGCCGGTATTCCTGGAATGCGCTCACACGTCCTCACTACTATTGCGGACAGACAAGTACAAAATACGTATTTTCTAAAACCTTGTTGACTTTATCATAAACTTTATTGAAACTTTGATAAAAATCTTTGATTTACCTGAATTATAGAACACTGTTAGTGTAGGCACAGAAATTTGTATCGAGGTTATTATAATGAAGACAAGATCTTGTCCTCACAGGCTAACATTTATTTATATATAATGAAGACAAGATCTTGTCCTCACAGGCTAACATTTATTTACATATAATGAAGACAAGATCTTGTCCTCACAGGCTAACATTTATTTATATATAATGAAGACAAGATCTTGTCCTCACAGGCTAACATTTATTTATATATAATGAAGACAAGATCTTGTCCTCACAGGCTAACATTTATTTATATATAATGTAGACAAGATATTGAACTCACAGGCTAACATTTATTTATAGTTATCATGAATTGCAGCCGAACATATCGCCTGATCTATACGCTACACTACGGTGCCGTAAAATGAAAGCTGTGCTGTAACGTTTCGTGATATTAGTGTGCTGGGCCATGGCAAGGGAAAAGAGGGGAGAATGGAGACACATTTGCATAAAAATTGTGCGGATGTGTATGGACATTCGAGTCTTCAGTCGTTGAGCTATATTTACTGTACCTCGATCGCCGATTACGTTCGCGATCCTACGTCATGGAGATCCCAATAAAGTTGGATGAAATGAATTAATGAATGAGTTATGTGCACATTAGAAGAACATGTTGCAAACAATACACAGAGGCAATAAAAGGTGTTTAGTTAATGAAAAAATCTGAATCATACTTAGGACCTACTGTCTTGAGCGCGATGAGTG
>JAFELO010001670.1:419749-439984 GCA_017140195.1 Eumaeus atala
GCTATATTGCAGCGTGCAGAAGTATATCTCGCCCGTATGATACTGCCGCTCCTTGATTTTGGTGTTGCGTTTCGTGCGATATGTCATGTGGCCCATTGGAGGGTTAGAGGAAAGGACTGCAACACATCAGCATAACAATTACGCGGATGTTCTTGGGCGTCGGTAGCCGTAAGTAGACATCGATGGTTCGTTTGCACCTCTATACTAAAAGACAATGCATTTTTTTTGTATTTATAATGTTAAAAATATTGTAAACGAAATATTATAGTTTACATTTTTTATTTTAAATATATGTGCGACTGTACCTGAGTACATACCTGAGCCCCGACGGATACATTTGATTAACCTGACTAGACAGGCTTCATTGATTTACTGTTTGGCATCTACTTTAATCCTTGGCTTAAACGTATCCAGTTACGGCCAGTCAGCAGCTCTATATAGATACATGTATCTATAAAGAGCAGTTGCGTTAATTAAGAATTTACCTTCAACGCCTTGGCAAAATTTAGTGGACAACACATATTTTCAAGCAATTTATTTAGTACATAATTTCACCCTCTTTATCTTTTAATATGATCATTAGTGACTTTACTATTTACTGTCTCACACTCATAGCGAAGCTTAACCAATTAATATTTCACCTGTGGGCACTGGTCTCTGAAAGGCTCCTTATGGTTGGGGTCTGGGTTGGATACAAGTGGATGGAGATAAGGGAGTGTTAAGAAGAAAAAGATTAATAAAGGGCAACATAAGAGTACACGCATATACACCTCCATATCCATTCCTTAACGGATCCTCTGCCTGCATCGCGACCCTTACATACCTGCCCAGCCTCCTCTACATTCATAACTCTCTTTCGACAAACGCAGTGGTTGCGAAGACTTGAAACTGCGAATAGAGATTATACATTGTATTAATTTTATTTCAAGTAGCCACTTTTGGTGAAGATACCTCCGGCTATTTCCAGCAACTGTCTCTAGCCCAGTACTTGCTTTGATTGTAAAAGTAATCATTTATTGTCTTTACCGTGTGTCTGACCTTGTAATTTTAATAAGCAGTGGATGCAGATCGGTATAACTGTCAGGGAGTTGGTGGAATCAGCTGTGTTAATACACATGTATGTTGAAGTTGGTATCGAAATATCGGCGCGGACTAGTGTCCAATAGCTATTAAGATAGCTACTTGATATTATTCAGCGGCACGAGTTGCATAATCTATCTCGATACTTGCAGCTTACGTAGTTTTATGCAAGAACATGCTACAACATCCGGTTAATAGAGTTCATAACAACAAAAGGGATATTGCACTTATGTCATTTACATAGATAAGAATAACTCAGTATTAATATAGTAAATACTATTAAACAGATTGAGCAAAGGAAAACCAATGTTATTTTTTATGGTAAAAAGAGAAGCCTCATGGTGAATACCGATACCCATAAACATCCGAATGGAGCGTGTGTACGTGTGCTGGCTTACTTCAGCATGTACTACTGACTTACCTTACTAATAAAATACACTTTTTAAGTATAGGGGGCAAGCGAGAAATGGATGCATTGGAGGGGGAAGGTTACTCGCAAACAGCTGTCACTTCATGTCGTAGTCATGATGATCGAGATGTACCTCACCGATCGTGCCGGGCTAATTCGGCTACAACGTGATAAGGCACTAGCTCTCACCATAATTAGTTCATAAGTACAGTAGACGTATTTCAGTGTCCATGCCATGCTAGACTGACATCTCTCAATACGTATGACAGTCCATTGTGAATTAATTTAGGGATGTTTCAGACAGCACTAACAGGGTCAGCTCAGAGTTGTATTTGACAATTAGTTGTAAAACAATAGTAACACTGCTTGTGAAACATTAATGCACTCTATATAATGTAACATAATCTCTATGTAATGTAGAAACTGCCTCATGGTTTAGTGGTTAACATGTTCAACTCCATACGTGAGGTCCCGGGCTTGGATCCTGGGTCGGACGATACAAAACGTGCTATTAAAATTTTTCTGTATTCTAATAACTGTCCGGAGTTACGAAGTTGGCGGTGTTACATCCCCGTGCCTTGGAGCGCACGATAAGCCGTCAGTACTGAGATTCATTTCTCGGCATTCGTGTCGGATTGCCGTCTCATCGGAACAGGAGAGTGAAAGAATTCGGGAGTGCACTTGTGTCTGCGCAAACACTTGTGAGCTATTGCATTACGTTCCGCGCAGATGGCTCTCTCAATAGAAATGGCAGCTGTAGCCGAAAATTCGGCTCGGACGACATTATTATAATGTGGAATTCTATATTCACATGTGAGCTTAGATATTGTAGTAGTAATAATATTCTCTCAGCCACGGAACCATGTCTATAGAGTGAACACATTGTGCACTCTTATTAACTCACTCTCCTATTCCAATGGAACGGTAGTCTGTCACTGCGGTAGGAAAATCAGGCGCACGACCCATGGCCTAACATGATTTCCGTGCGTTCAATTTTTTTTCAATTTGTAATGAGAAGTTGAAAAGTCGCAATAACAGTAACTTTTCTCTGCAGTTGAACATGCTCTCCTCTAGACCACAAACATCTACATTAGTAACTACACATTGATATATGCCCCTGAAGTGGACTGTGATTTTATTAATTTGAGACACTGACAATGATTTTATAATAAAATTTTTGGCTTTTGTACCCTCATGAATATGTGGGGTTTATACAGCACCCCCTATGGAGTTGTGGACAGAGGACGACCGCAAACCCTATTATTATAAGATTATAAGATATAATTTGTAATACGCCTCCGGTATGGAATAACGGGCTAATATCACAAGCCTAGATAAAAAAAAACTTTAAATATACCGTGACGCGCGTAAAGTGAATCGACAATCGGCTCGTGTGGTGAAGCAGAAGGTTTCCACTCGACCGAGCGTGAAGATAGCGCGATAGTTCGCTTCACTACCTCACTGTGGTAGTGCGTGCCATACCTTAACATCAATCAGTGTGGAACGTAAATACTCCTGATTGTAAGTGCTATGTAGTATATCATAGTGGAGAACGAGCACATATCAACTGCAACTTGGAGAATAATAACTAATTTTATACAATTTCCACTAATCATTTCATGAATTTTCATCAAGAATTCACAATAAGCACCATCAACTACATACTAATTAACACATACTAACAAATGCAAGAGAAAAACACCTATCACTTACATCTCTTACTTCGCTTTGACCGCAGATGCGGAACAGATTTTATTGCGTTTATTTAAGTATATTACAATCTCCTCGACAACCCATTCTTTAATATCTAACAAGACATCCATATTCCATAGAATAGTACATACATACAAATATACACATATAAATAGGAAGGAGCGTAAAAATAACGATTTTTGCGTCGATATTTTTTCACTCATTTCACTCAAATATATTATATTTATCTGCGATGAGCTGATAAAAAACAGTCTCATATAGCTATAGGTAGATTTGCTTTCCTAATACCTTACAAGTATTTGCCACATGAGCAAATGAACCAGTAACGAAGTGAACAACAACTAATTATGTTAGCCGTATTAATTACTTCCAGGGACTTTGTTTGCTTCTCGTGAACTGCACAAGTAAACTATAGTGTTAATACAAATTTATACATCGCATCGCCTTAGTATTAAGATATATAATGAAATATTTGTATTTATTATTTATGAGACATATATTTGTATTTATTATTTATGAGATATATATTTGTAAGAGTCGAAAGAATTGAATTAAATTTGACATGATTTTCAGATGAACCTACAGGTGTGTCTCATAAGATATGATATAAAGATTGTAGATTTTTTGAATACCTAAGTGAAATGAATAGAAAATAATACTTTACCTCTGTATATTATATACGTATATATAAATAGAGAAAGCAAGTCAGAAAATATGTTTTTTCAGAACCTTAGTTTATTATATTGGGTTTAGTTTATTTTTAGTGCTATAGACAATTTAGAGTTAATTAAACGCATATTCCTACCACTTCTCCTTATATAATAGCCGTCGCTTGCCGACTGGCTTTTTCAATTACTTTTCCTTCCGAGATGTTTTTAATAAATCCGTCCTCGATTTCTATGGAAGTCGTAGACCTCATATATGTGCACATAGGTATATCGTATCGTCCCGTTATTTGCAGTTTATATTTTCCTCGATATAGCAGCATATATAGTACCGCAATAAGAAGCACAGCTTAGTTAAGCAAGCTATATTTCACGAGAGTTAGGAATAGTTTGCGAATCATGGTGCAATTAAATGGTCGTAAATTCCAAGTTTGGGTCGGGTCACTTCGGGGAGCTTCAGTGGCAATTTATCAATTATTTACGCCACTTGGGCCCCCGCCGCCGCACGCCGTCACCTGACGCGCTGACACACTTCACTTTATTTATAGTTTCCTTTAACGTTGATTCTCTTCATTGAGATGCCTATAATAATAAGACATAATGTTGTACATAGGATTTTGTGCGGTCAAAATATGTTAATAGCAAACCGTTGGGTAAATTAACACGACAAGGAGTTGTTGTTTCTACTATATACGTATGTCATAACAAAACAGTAAGAAAGTGTGTACTTTAAGTATTTCTCAATAATAATAATAATAGGTGCGGTAACAGCAAAAGATAAAATATTCTATACACATCTCCGGAACTAATGAACACATCTGCAGAGATTTTTTGGTCGTATAGCTATTAAGCCCGAGCAAACATTTTTATTTTGGGTGTCATTTGTTTTGTAGATGTAGAACCTTCAGGGATATAAACTTTCTAAGGTCTTTTTTCAAAATTAAAGAAGTACGCGCACGATATCGCTGGCACCAGCTATTCTGCCACAACATCAAAATCACAATCAAACTGCAGACTTATGATAACTTATGTAGCTATTCCGATTAACGCTAACGGTAACGGTTTCAGACTTGATTATATTTATCGCTGGGTTTCAATTACACGAAATGATCTAAATTCCGGTTTCTCTATTGAAATTTCCAGGTTTTTCTTTTAATAATCTCATGGATCCCTATACACCCTTGAAATGAATCGGTGTTCATTAGTGACGTGCGTGTGAGTATAGTTTTATTGTAATGAGAAACATTCAAGGATTTGTTACATGGCACTACATCCTCCTATGCAACGGAATTGGACCGGCACGACCGGGGAAGTACCTCTCGCTCACTTGATACCGACGTAAATTGTTAGCGTCACTGTCGCGTTTCGTGCGGCTTGTAAGTAGCCGGTGGCCTATTGCGATATATTATATATTGATGATAGGAGGGCAACGCAACAATCATGCGAATGTCCATTGGCGTTGGTAGTCATCAAAAGGCTCCGATTTCTCGTTTGCCCCTTACGCTATATAAAAATCTTCCTTATGTATATTATCTTCATAAGCCGTATACAATCTAAGGCATCACTCTTTCCACGCGTAAGAATTCGTGGACAAAAGCTAGTACACAGACTAATTGGAGAACTGGGTATTTTGTCTTATAAAATACTAATAACAATTGGAGAACTGGGTATTTTGTCTTATAAAATACTAATAACAATTGGAGAGCTGGGTATTCAGTCTTATAAAATACTAATAACAATTGGAGAACTGGGTATTTAGTCTTATAAAATACTAATAACAATTGGAGAACTAGGTATTTAGTCTTATAAAATACTAATAACAATTGTAGAACTGGGTATTTAGTCTTATAAAATACTAATAACAATTGGAGAACTGGGTATTTAGTCTTATAAAATACTAATAACAATTGGAGAGCTGGGTATTTAGTCTTATAAAATACTAATAACAATTGGAGAACTGGGTATTTAGTCTTATAAAATACTAATAACTATTGGAGAACTAGGTATTTAGTCTTATAAAATACTAATAACAATTGGAGAACTGGGTATTTAGTCTTATAAAATACTAATAACAATTGGAGAACTGGGTATTTAGTCTTATAAAATACTAATAGCAATGGGAGAACTGGGTATTTAGTCTTATAAAATACTAATAACAATTGGAGAACTGGGTGTTTAGTCTTATAAAATACTAATAACAATTGGAGAACTGGGTATTTAGTCTTATAAAATACTAATAACAATTGGAGAACTGGGTATTTAGTTTATAAGATACTAATAACAATCGGAGAACTGGGTATTTAGTCTTATAAAATACTAATACCAACCCGAGCTTTTACCCGCGTAACACCGGTCCTATTAGTTTTGTCGTCTTTGTAGCCTTTCCCGATAAAGAGAATATTTAGAACAAAAATAATTTTACAATTCGGGCAAGTACTTCCCGAGCGATTTCAAACGACAAGCGAACTCTTCATCTTAATATTATTAGTCTACATTCACAAAATGCAATACCTATGGAATAAAATTTTATACTACCGTTGACAATAACTACACAATTTAAACAGTGAATAGATCTGGTATACAGATAAAACATGATAAAGGTCACAAAATGTTTTCGTGAATGAGTATAGGTACACAAGTAAATTTTTTGTAGTTATCTAACGTTTTTAAGGGTTTTGACGCGATACATAAAATACTTGTTACAAGTTACTGGAAAAAAATTGAGTAAATACCTTCCCTCGACGTCTCGACCGGGTTACACCAGCCTTGGTCACGCGCCGACTCAAATAAGATTATTTTTTTTCGATTGAATAGTTGAAGTCGGCCCGTGACCACGGCTGGTGTAACCCCGTCGAAACCTCGAGCAAGGCATTAGCCAGTACCTTGTAACATTACTTTAAGTCTCGTGTTAGAACCCGTTAGTTAACTACAAAATGTGTAACAAACGTGAAAGTATCAAACATAAGTAAGTAGTACAAATATGCTTATGCGATATATGCGAGTTGTTTCTCAACGACGATTCGTCATTTAGCAAGGGCTTGGAAGCCGAGGTGACTTGCGGTGGAGCCATCGATCCATGTCGGCTGCAGTTTGTCTCACAGTTGGGACATGTTCACACCTGGATCATAACACTATGTCTTGGCTAAACAGCTTATCTATTTAGGATGTTTATTGGTGTATAATATTTTGAGATAGGAAATATCCAAAACAAGTTGGACATAATCTGTACTATGCAAATAGCTAGGAATTGTTACGAAATACTGTGAAAAATACGATATACTTCTATAATATCTTCTATATTCTTTTACGACAGAACAAACCCGTGTGGCGTATCATTGAATAGGTATTTATTTCTAAATGGTTTCTAAGAAAGTTTTTTGATTATGATAATTCTTCGAGATATATTTACCACTAAAGGCATAAAAAGTGTGTATACCTGTAATTTTTGTACGACTGAAAAGAAAATTGTAAAAAAAAAATCATTAAAAACTTCAAACAGAAATTAGTTTTAACAAAATCGATTTAATAGTTTCGCTAGTAGTTTAAGCGAGTCCGGCTTGTACTTGGCTGGTTTTTTTATTGTTTCAATTCTTCTACAACTCTTATTGTTATAGTAAACTGTAGTAAAAATATAAGAAGCAATAAACAATAGTATTGGTGGAAAATCAATACGAAAGTGGTAGTGTTAAGATAATGAAGGGCACGCTACGTTATTTCGGACAACTAGAAAGAACAGCAGATAAAAGATTTACAAAACAGACAACACGAATGTGGAATAGTATATTTTCTCGATTTTTTTTGTTTTGATCCTTTTAACATAAGTAAAATGCACAGTTTCGTTTGAAAATATGCAAACATTGCAATGTAAACACGATGAAAAATATACGAAGCGTTTCCGGCTTTCCGGCGTAATAATTGCATTAAACAATAGTTGTGTTACTGAAAACTGCCGTTTCCGATTGAATTTATTGCGTATATTTAACACGAAATATATACGACTACCACCCCTATCAATTTACAGAAGGGAATAAATGTGTACCTACATACAGAGTTTATATTTAAAAAGAAGTTTGAAGCTTTCTACACAAGAAAGAATTGTTGTGATTCTTATTAAGCTCGGAGATGTTACGACGACAGATGTTTATGATGATAGTACAATCGATAAAGTTTCGCAAAAATGTTTTGTGCTTACAAATGCATAAAGCGTTTTACTTAAATCGATACTATAGTTTATCCTATTATCTACTCTTTCGTACATACCTGGAGCTGAACTGTATATATATCACAGTGAGTTATAAACTATCGTGTAAAACTATATATTTCGATAATTTTTGAGACTAGATTACTTTTACATTTTCGAAAAAAGTTAGCTTCTTCTAAATAAGTTGATGTCATTATAGGAGTGTATTCTTCAATAAATATCGAACACGTTACAAACACGATCGATATTGGAAATAATTAACTTATCTTACATTATCATGAAAAAAAAGTTATAAAATACAGAGTATAATATACAATGTAGTGTTAACAAAAAACCTTACATAAAATTTAGAAACCTGTGGGTATTAATTCTTCAGCTGCAGTACTGTAAAAGCCAAATCATCGATGGTAGGAGAAATAACACGGTATACTTATTAAATATTTAATATATCTTGCTTCTTATATAGGGAGGCATCCGAGCGTCCGACGGATAACGACGACCATAGATATCCGCATAATTGTCAAGCAGATGTGTTGCTGTTTCCCATTTAATGGGCAAACAAACCACGACAACACTTACTAGTTTAATTTTGTCATATCTAACAACGGCAATAATTGTGCCAAAAAGTTATAGCTCCTTCGAGCCGGATTTGAACCAGCGACCTATGGATATCAGCTATTTACATCTACAGTCCACCGCTCTACCAACTGAGCTATCGAAGGTACAGCGACTGCAGCGATAAACTTGATCTTTTACTTTCCATTTGTCTTGACTACGTACGAGCGTATGTTTCATGCGTTTTGTAACGATGGCCTCGTTATCGCCAGCTGTCCAATCGAATCATTGATGACGTCACATGTCAGCTACGTATATAGGGGTAAAAGTATCCCTGAAGATGTAGGCAGAGGTGTGCTAGTACATCCACAACTTATAAGTCCTGTAGATATACTAGAACACCTATATGAGGGTAATTATATGATTTCTTTAATAGATTCTGTTTAGTCGTTGTGGTGACTACACAATAAGTATTCATGATACCATTATAATTACTGTAGCTATAGTAAGTAACTCCTAACAACGGCATTTAACAATTGAATTTGTAGTGATATTTATAGGCATTTTGTTTACTGATAATATACATCAGCCGTAATAGTCTGGCCAGATGTAAGAAAACTGTAATGTACAATACCGGCACCAGTCCACCAAACTCTTACAAATAATTTTTTTGGGGTTAATTTTAATCGCTTAGTCGTTAAAACCCAATTTACAGAGGGGATACAGAGTTTATATATAAAAAGCAGTTTGAAGTTTTTTCTGACACTAGAAAGAATTGTTGTGATTCATATTATGCTTAATCGATAAAGTTTCGTAAATTAAACTACTAACATCGCAATCTGCAGTATGCATTCTGCCCAGTTTGAAGTCTTAAAGACGTCCTCCATAGCATTAAAGAACAGTTTCGGGGAAATGACATCCCCCTGTCGCACTCCTCGATGTAATTGGATTGGCCTTATTTGACATAAAAGCAGCGTCATACAATGCTCTCAGTACTTCGATGTATCGCCGATCGACCTGACTTCGATGTAAACTACCAGAACAGCCCAGGTTTCGGCAGAGTCAAATGCTTTTTCATAGTCCACAAGGGCAAGGCACAACGGCTGATTGTACTCATGAGTCTTTTGTACAACTTGCCTTATGGTGAAAATGCGGTCCATGGTGCTAAATCGTCCGCGAAACCCAGCCTGCTCCGGTAGCTGGAATTCGTCAAGCTCTACGGTGAGACGATTCGTCAAGACTCAATAACTTATAAATGTGGCCAAGAAGTGAAATTGGTCTGTAATTTTGCAGAAATAATTAACCCTTCTTAAAAAAAAGAACAACACAACTTCCAAGCCACGCCTTGATAGGTACGCCCCGCTGAAGGACGAAATTAAAAATCTTCTTTAGCTCTCGTACCACATGTTCGCCTCCTGCCCTAAGAAGCTCGACTGTAGTTCCGTCCTTCCGCGGAGCCTTTCCCCTTTAAGCTGCGCAAGATCTAGAGTAATCTCACTCTAGCTGACGTTCCGGAAAATCGCCTGACAAATGTCGTGTCAGGCTTGCACGCGGATCGTTGTTGAGCGTATCGGGATGAGGAGCGCGCTATGTATATAACTTGCTAAAGAAACCTTCGACCCTATATTCTGCTAAATCACTTCGGTAACCCGTGCGAAGATTTAGGCGTATCAGTTTGTGGATTTGCCTAGAAAAAAGCTTGACATTGGCACATGTAACGTCTTCGTGTGCTTTGCACTCCCTCATAAGTCCAAGCGTCTTATCTGACAGCTTAGCTTTACTGCTTGTATACTTACTCCTACAGAACAACCAATCACGCCACACATGGCCTCGTCAATTGTCGTTGTAGTTTCCGACGTATCTAGGGCATCGAACCGGTTTTCTAATTCCAGTTGGATTTTTTTGGTACCTACCGCGGTTCGTCGTAAGTTAGGTGGGAATGTTGATTGTACCAAACGGACAAGATTGCGTCGAAATTTAGAGAGCCTCTAACCAATCAGTGATCACTTCCGGTTTTAAACCTGTTGATCACGGAGAATCATATATGCTTTCAGTCCGTCATAATAAAGTCAATCTCGTTCCTTGTTACAGTATCGGGGCTCATCGATGTCCACTTCCTATAGGGCTTCCTCTTAAAATAAGAGTTCATTAGAAGCAGCCTTCTTTCTCGAGGATTTACCAGCATTTGCTCCCTGTGTTTTCAACTTCCGACTCCATGTGGTCCCAGACTCGGTTTGTCACCATTTCATACTCCTACTTTGGCATTAAAGTCCCCTATAACAACTTTAAAGTGGGCCTTACAGGTGTTAAGTAAGGCCTTTGACATCCTTATAAGTTGCCTCCCCGTCGTCATCAGAATGTGTCGAGATTGGTGCGTATATTTGTATCACTTTGAGATTGTAACTTTTAGTGAGTTTAAGTACGAGATACGCCACCCTACTCGACACACTAGAGATTTCGACGATGTCCCCTACGAGGGACTTATTCAAGATGAATCCCACGTCGCCTTGTGATGGAGTGTTGCCTTCCCTGTAGTGGAATAGGTGACTCGATAGCCGAGTTATGGTGTCTTCATCTTGTCTTCGGACTTCACGTAACCCCAGAGCGTGCCATCGAATTTTTCCCAGTTCCACCTCCAGCTCAACTGAGTGGTTATCTAGTCCGTTATACGTAGCCAGGTCAAATCGGTGGTAGAGATCCGTATCCCGGAGATTCTTAGCACCCTCGTTCCACCGTTAACGTGGCCACTAACCGTGGCCAGGACCAATGGAACTACCGGGAAATAGAGGCCGAATTCTGCTGTTGTCATCCAAAGAAGGTAAGTGCTTAATTGCCACGCTGAGCAGGCGGATTGGCAATCGTGGATCAGGTTTTGGACCGGCGCCTCTGCCTCCTGTCGCCAAGCCGATTGATGGTACCGTCATCACTGGGTGCGACCACTATTAAGCAGACGGGATACTAAACTATATATATATATATATATATATACTGTTATATACCATCGACCTATTGCATAGTAAATAATTCGCATTTATAAATGGTGGCTCCACAACAGGTGCTAGCGTTAGCTTACTCAATTGCATTTATGCGTACGGGAAGAGTCTCAGGATACTTTAGAAGTTTTTGTGATCTGTCCAAAGCTTTTGGCGGTTTACGCCATGCAACATTGATCAGGAAATTACACCACTATTGTATAGGAGGTGTGGCTCTCAACCTTTTGACTTCATATATAAATAATAGAACTCGAAGGGTTGAGGTTAATGAAAAGGAGTCTAATGGAATTGATATAGAAGTGGTGGTCCCACAAGGGTCGATTCTAGACCCCTATTTTTAGTTTATATAAATGACTTGCCATTCCTCATAAAAGATGCGCAAAGTGTAGTACTATTTGCTAATGATGAGTCCTTTATTTGTAAACATACGAGACAACATACTGATTATGGCGAGGTAAATTAGTAAGATCTATAACTCTTAGTAAGGTGGTACATTGGTTAAGCGTTAACAACTCACTATTGAACAATAATAAAACTAAATGCATTAAATTTAAACGTGAGGTAGAGTCCAACCAATGTACTACTAAATGCCGTAGATCTAGATTTAGTAGACTCAACGTTTCTTGGAATAACGCGAGATGCTAACTTACAGTGGGGTCCTCATATTTCAAGTCTTGCGAATAAGCTTAGTTCAGCGGCATATACCGTTACAAAAACTAGGCAGTATTCTGATGAAAATAAGGCAAGATTAGTTTATTTTAGTTACTTTCATGTTTACTTAATGTTGTGGGGGAACTCTGCTGATATCAATACTATATTTGTGCAGCAGAGAATATACAAGCTAGCTCCCAATACTTCACTAAGAGATAAGTTTAAAGAAATTTGAATACTGATTGTTTATTCACAACACATTATAGTTAAATGTATGTCTGTAATAGCATGAAATACAATTATAATATAAATTGTGTATATTGTTTGCAATTATCAGTCCCGCTGAGTTTGTTTCTCCAAAAATTCTCAGGTCAGAGTTAGGGTTGAACCAGTAGTAGTGTAGTAACGACATTCAGAAAGAGAATAGTAAAATCATGTTCTGAATAAAATGTTTTGATTTTTATTTAACGATGATTATGTTGATGATAATGCAGCAAATATCCTAACTATCAATTGTTGAGAGTTTGGACGAATATAGTATATCAATAATATTCAAATAACTGACTCCCTACCGTTGAAGAGATGAAGCTTGCATTACTCGTTGGCGGCGCAATCGCTCCGGTCTCTACAGGTCATCGGACTAGCGAAGACTATTGTGCCTTCTAGGTCAGCGAGACGACAGGGGGACAGATCCCCTCTTTTCCCGCAGATGGAAAGATATGTACCAGGTATTTTGTGGGCGTAAGATAGTTGAGCTCGTTTATTGTTTGGCCTGTCTGAGGAGGCCGGCCTCCTCACCCCCCTCTGCGGGGCGGGGTTTGATTCACACTTGAAATCACCAAAAGCCGTCATCAACATTTAATTTATTATTAGAGCTCTCTAACAATCGTTTTTGTATTTATTGTAAGATAATCTAAGCTCTTAACTTACTGATATGACCCCGGGTTCTTATTCGTAAGCGATGTGTGTGTGAGGCATTCTGTCAGTTATATGTTATAACTGTGTCAATATATGTGAGGTTTCAACGCCTCGACCGGTTCGATGAGGTGTATATAGTATTGGTTCTAGCAGGAGAAATGTATTTATGCACCATCCAGCCGACCCAAGGAAGGTCGAAAGGTGTGTAGCGCTAAGGTCGTTAAGCGATGGTGTCTGTGTTTGTGTCACTTTCGGCGAGCTTTGCTGCTGCTTACGCGATCGCTCCGTCTTCGGCGTCGTTCTGCCGACGGTATTGTGAGTACGTGAGAAAGTTTATAAAAGTAGTTATTTGCATATAAATTTGAGGATTGCCCTCTATTTCTCCGGAACATTCCACATCATCAGATCATTGTCATGGTCACAACTGGACCACCACGGGAGTATACCTTTTAGAACAAAAAATAATTTTTAAAAATCGGTCTACCGTTGAACATACATATAGTCTAATTGAGGTCCTGTTCTTTTTGAAGTTGGTTTAAAAAGTTAGAACTCCTTCGAGCCGGATTTGAACCAGCGACCTATGGATATCAGTCATTTACATCTACAGTCCACCGCTCTACCAACTGAGCTATCGAAGGTACAGCGACTGCTGCGATAAACTTGATCTCTTACTTTCCATTTCTCTTGACTGCGTGCGAGCGTGTTTCGTGAGTTATGCAACATGGCCGCCTTCTTGTTAAATGATTGAAGCACGGCACATTACAACACGGAAAAATTAGAGCAATCAGATTGCATATGTAGATGCGTTGTCCACCTAACCCACATCACCTCAATGTACCACCGGTTACTCACGAAACACAGCTACCACTTTTAAGGCTGTATCATTGAGTGAGTGTTACCTGTAAAGTTTTGCCGGCCCAATTCGGCTGTGTTAAGCGATGGTGCTGTCTCTTTTTAAAAATTGCCAACTAAACCAATATGACGGACCCGAAAGACACACTTATAGCAGTTTAATTTAAAAATTTTGTTACACAGTATTCTATGAGTTACAAGTTTCTTTTCAGTGTATTTTAAAATTTTACAATAGTTCCGTTAGTTAATTTGTAATATATTCCGCCTGTTAATGTTTTCTGATCCTCTTAGTATTTCTGTTACAAAGTTTTGGATATAAAACTCAATACCAATCAAAAAAGTATTTATTGTTAGTAAAGTAATTAATGGAATAATATGAAATACGTAAGTAATCTGCAAACGACTCGTCCGTCATCTGCTGAGGATCTTCCATACACTTTCTAACAACGCCGGAGAGGCGTTGAAGCTGATTTAAGCCCTTTGTGCCTTAATTCTTTAGGAGAGCTCCGATTTGTACGCGTACACTGCTACGCAGATGTGTTTCCTTTTATTATTGTTTTTCTCTTTCATTTTGATTTTCTTATCTTAAACAGGTGTGAATATAATATGTAGCTATATCATCATCATTATCACCAGCCGCACAACTTCCACTGCTGGACATAAGCCTGTGGGGGAGGCCACGGTCACAGTCTCGACCCACTTGCATCCTGCCGCTCCCCGCCACATTAACCAAGCCGACAGTGCATTGGGTAGGAGGCCGTTCCCACACTCCGTCTTACGTTGCGGGGCCGCCGCTCGAAAACCTTTTTCCCCCAAGGTTATCGGTTCTGCGAGCAATGTGGCCTGCCCATGCCACTTCCAATTGCTGAATCAGCTAAGTAATATATTATTATTATTATCCTGGTGTGTCCCACTGCGGGGCTGACACCTCTACTCTCTATAATATACGACTATAATCCATATAATTTTATTTTTATATATAGTACGAGTATGATAGGGTAATCCGCGGACTGTATCCGCAGATAACCCCATTATATGTCACATATATTTATAACAATATCAATATTTATATTAAAAGATTATACATAACCATATTATGTAGTCGCAGTGTCACGTTATTCGATAATTCGATTAGACAGGTGCCAATAACGAGGCCATTATTGCGTAACTTACACGCGACACGTAGTCAAGAGAAGTGGAAAATAAAAGATCAAGCTTATCGCTGCAGTCGCTGTACCTTCGATAGCTCAGTTGGTAGAGCGGTGGACTGTAGATGTAAATAACTGATATCCATAGGTCGCTGGTTCAAATCCGGCTCGAAGGAGTTCTAACTTTTTAACCGACTTCAAAAAAGGAGGATGTTCTCAGTTTTACTGTATGTGTGTTACTTCGTCAATAGTAGACTGATATTCAAAATTATTTTTTATTTGAAAGGGCATACTTGCGAGGTGATCCCTTCGTCATAAAGTCAGAATCTGACGATGGAGACCTGGATATATTAACGACCACTTTTGCTACTACTTATTTTGATAATTTCAATTTAATCTGAATAAAAAATATGGAATAAAAATATATATTTAAGGTCTCAACTTGTCGTGCGCAGTGTACACCGCCCATAAGAGCCCTGTATTGTCTTGACGCCATCCGTCACGAAAATTGTAACAATGCCGGATTAACAGTTGACGCCTTTATAAATATTCATTTCAGGAGTATTAAATTTGAGTCGAGAGTTTTGTTTGTGCGACAGATGTGTGCTGGAGCCGGCTCTCTTAATTACAATATTATTTCGACTGTGGCGATTTTTGTTCCATTTTCAAACTTTATTCTTTTTAAAAGAATCTGATATATCAGTGCATTACTAGACTCATCCTGAAAACAATTGAATACTTTTTGTCTATGACAGGTATATACTACTCTCACACTTAGAAATTCAATTTAACAAGATTAATACCTATACAATATTTGAGTCTGAGAGAAATATATTTACATCCATACCAAAAAAGCGTGTACGTTAATAATTGAAAGATCGATATAAAGTTGCTTTGTGTATAATTTATGGGCTTAAAGCCGGTGAATGTAAGACCTTCTTCGTGTGAACGCTTTATATTTAATAGTTTGAGAAATCACGTCTATATTGTCTGTTATACAAACTCAATTAGATTGTTCTGTTTTTGAATTAAGATTTATAATTTTTATAAGAAACTATGAAAGTAAGATAGTGCGAATATATTTCCTTTCAATCAGTGAATCCCAAAGAAAAGCAAATAAATATAACAATATTAATATTAATTATAAGCAATAATCATTTAATGATAAGTCGGAAAGACGTCGAAAGATAGCCCGTGATGACACCTGACACCTTGGGCGGAGCAAAACGAACTGATGAGGGGGCTGCTCTTTGTACACGTCTTATAAGAAAAGGGGACTAAAGAGCAGAGGAGGGATGCGCTCTTTGTGGGGTACAAAGAGTGCATTTTCAGCCTGCTCTCTAGTCCCCTCTTATAAGAAGAGGGGACAAAAGAGCAAAAGGAATCAGTGCTTTTGCGTATGGTGCAAGGGGCGAGGTCCTCGTCCTATTGCTCCCTCAAAAATTTGGTGGGGTTGTCCCGTAGTGTCGGACAACACTATCTGTGGAGGTGACGTCGGTTCCCTAGGGGGCTGACTAGCTGTCGAAGAACCCTGACGATTTGTTCTTCCGGGGCACCTGGTTTTTGACGGTATTATCGCAAACACCACCGGACCCCACCCAAAGTCAGTGAAGGCGCGTAAATGTGTTTGCCCAAGGTAACAAAAGAAAGTGGGTCCAGCCGAAGGAATTTGCTTTCAAACATAAGAATTTTATTGAAGTAAGTTTGGAATTCCCGGGCTCGTAGACTATTAATATTGCACAAATACATAGAACGTGGCTGGGCCTTGGTGAAGTAGTGAAATAATTAAAACATTTAACGTTGGTTACATTGTAAATTGGTCATCGGGCTGCGGTTTAATAACCGGACGGCACTCGAGCGCGGACGACGATTAAATTATTGTGACCTTTGACCCCCCGTGATTGATACGTGGAATAGGTGAATTATTGATGGCATGTAATGGAAACGTTTCGTTATGATCATCCCTATACCTTCAGTATGATTTTTTAAAATTTATATGTCACCATAACCATCATCATTATCAGCTTTTATCGGTCCACTGTTGGACTCTCTCCACTCGCATCCATCTCCAAATGGACCTGGATAAGTATTTAGTTTTATATTTGTAAAGAACTGGCACGCAGAGCTTTGGAGATAAGTAGCTAACGGCCATTATCAATGTTCTATCGATGGATTCGTATACTGGAGATGGAATTCAGATATTAATTTCTATAAAAAATATATCAGAATTCTATCTCCAATAACCAAATCTATCGATAGAATGTTGAAAACAGGCATGAGACGCTAGTCGATTTGAATAGTATAATATAAGCAATGTACGGGACCACGATGCGTTGAATCAAATTGCATGACGTGAGTTCATACATTCCTTATAGTATTTATTCTATTCCAATCGACACAATTTACATCACTTGTCTAGGCACAGCTCAAGCCCTCGATGCTACTGCACTTTAAAGTTTTTTATGCTATGAGTTTAACGATAGGAAGATTAGAATTTAACATCTAAGAAAAGAGTGAGAGAGGTTTTTAGAGAGTCAATAGAAGCTAAAATGAAAGATAGCGTTATAATTCCCTCGTGAGCAGGTATGTCCTCCCTAGGCATATAAAGTAGAAACGGCTCTAGGAATCAATATCTGCGCCTATCTGAGTGTTCGTGTACGAGATTCATACTTTACCAAGCCAAAATTCATACTTTTTCACAGTATTACACAAAATCGAACATTTTAGTATTACATTTCACATAGATGATGTAACCTATAACCGTGAGGAGTCGCGAGCAAAAATTTGTGTATATAACGGTTTGAAATTTCCATGAACAGGTCGGCAAGTTCCCATTTGTTTACGGGTATTGTCATCAAAAAGTAATTATTATTCATACTTATTCGGCATTATAATTCGGACGTTGATATAGGGGCGCCGTGCAAAACTATTGCGGAATAAATTTTCGAGCTAATTTAACTAGACAAACACAATGCCAAACTTAAGGGGCAACTCAATTTTGGTACTGAGGTGGAAACCAATGATAACGCAGTTTCATAACACGTGTGTATGTATATGAGTCGGAGAGAGAAAGACATATACAATCTCACAATGTAATAATATTAATTACCGTATTCAGTAGCAGGACAATCCTAATCACACATGGTGGTCTTACCTCGAAATGTAAGTTAGGCTTTAGGGCTCTCTCCTTTACATCTATTCCATCCTAGGGAAACCCCCGAGTTAGTACATTAAAAGAGTGACGGATCCCCTTCTTATCTGTCTTGAAGTAGGTGAGTAGCCGGGGGCAGAACCGTCGACCACTGCCACTGGGTGATAAAAGTCATCATCATCATTATCATCATCAGCCGCACGACGTCCGCTGCTGGACATGAGCCTCCCACCCAGAGCGCCGCAGGTCACGGTCACGAGCCACTTGCATCCAGCGGCTCCCTGCCACCTTAACCAGTCGTCAGTCCATCGGATTGGAGGCCGTCCCACACTCCGTCTTTCGGTGCACTCGAGAACCTTTCTTCTCAATGGTTATCGGTTCTGCGAGCAATGTCAATACCACCTCAGCTTGTTGATTCTCTAAGCTATGTCGGTTACCCTGGTTCTCTTGCTGGTTTCCGAACTTCGGACCCTATCTCGGGAAGCAATACCATGTATATCTCTTTCCATGGCACGCTGAGTGACTCTGAGCTTGTAAATTTGTAATAAAAGTCAAAGCATGTGTATAGTTTATTGTTATGCACATTTTTTCATTGTTTTTTTTGTCGCCGGGAAACGTTTTACGCACTGCCACATGTCCGGAGTGAGTTTCGGTGGATGTGTTGGGCTCCCGGCTATACCAAATACCCATTAAAGCCCTGCGGCTGCCTTCGGCCGCCTCTATTGGGATGCACCGCATCTGTCAGTAACAGTGCACGGTGACTAGCCAGTCACTTATACAAGGACCGTACTCCGTTAAGGGGTCCAATGCCACAGCCAAATTTAGCCCCCTCCGATATCAAGGCTGTACAATGGAGTCAGGTTCCCAGCCTGAGCCCTGGTCTCAATTACGGTGGCAGCATAAGTGCGCCTCAACCGCACTCCCATGCACCCTCTATGGGGCTGGCTATTCTCCATATTCTTCTGCCTGGACCTCTCCGCAAACTCTTTCAGGGACATGACTGCCTCGAAAAAAATAATGTTATGCATGGTATGTGAAATTAACCTAAAGAAAAAAAAGAAAAAGAAAATAGAAAACCGGACAAGGAAGTGTAAGCCTCTGTTTTTAAAAACAGAATCCCCACATCGGGATTTTTGTTGTTATACTGGCAACAGAAATACACAATATATATAATTTTAACTAACACAACAGACATTCGGACAGACGGACCGCGGATTCTTAGTAATAAAGTTATCATTTTGGGTACGAAATCCTAAAAATACAAACCAAATATATAATTACGGTTCATAAATACTTATTTATAAATTGTTGTCCTTTTAAACAGTACGTTAGATAAAGTATTTAAGCCGTTTAATATCTTTTGTGTTTTGACGGCCATCAATTGTTGAAACGAGGTTATAAATTAAACACCCCCGGCGCAGGCTCGGGGCAGGAGATTAATGTTGGTATTAATCGACTGACCGCTGCAGAGGTTGCTTGTAATACATATAATCATTTCACTTAAAAAACTTACATGGATTGTAAAGTGTGTGTTTTTACGTACACGTGATCGCGTTACAAGTCACACTTCTTCGGCGTAACAAGAGAAAAACGGAAATGTCGACTATAGCTAACTTCAGGGTGACGTTTTTTTTACGGTGTTCGCGCGATAAAAAGTTAATGTCATAATTGTTCCCTAGCGCGCCTGAAGAAGTATAACTTAAAAAATATTTTTCGTTTTTTTTTTTGGTAAACATTATTTTTTGGATATATTTGAAGATCTTAAAAGACGCATGAAGATGACACGAGACATGGGTAAATCGTGAATATAAAAACTTAAAACTACGATATTATATTATTGCATTGCCTATATTGTAACCAATATAAAATCATTTAAAGCATTCTCGATTAAAATCAGAC
>JAFELO010001670.1:440416-459665 GCA_017140195.1 Eumaeus atala
TGATAGCTATGCCGTCGCGTATCGTGCGGCTTGTGAACAGCCGGTGATCACTGAGGAGGAAGTAAGGGGGCATGGCATCTGCAATATAATAATGGGGATATCCATGGTCGTCTGGAGTAGTTAGAAGATCCTCTGACTGCTCGTTTGTCTGTCTATACTATAAAAAATATTTCATGGCCCTGGAAACATGGAGCTATGAGGTATCACTCGATTTTACCATGTCCAATGTAGGGCAATGCTGTAACGGAATTACGCTGGCACGATCGGGGAGGTACCTCTCGCTCGTATTATTAATACCGCCGTAAAGTGACATCTGTAGTGTCGCGTTTCGTGCGGTTTGTTAGTAGCCGTTGGACCAATGGCGGGGGAATTGAGGGCAACAAATCGGCATAGTAATTACGTGGATGTTCATGGGCGTCGTTAGTCGTAAAAAAAGGCACCGATTACTCGTATGCGCCCTTATTCTATAAAAAAGTGCGACTAGAATCATAGATAACCACGTCCTCTCTCGTTTCGCTTCGTGCCTAGTAGATTATATAAATTGGTGTTTATTTTCTATTCATTTTTCATGTTAACTGGTAAACTGTTCCTAGACATTGTCCAGTGTTATGTCTACAACTGAATCATCGGGCTTCACGTCACATCACGATTACTTTTTACAATTTCCAACACTGAAAACATCCAATAAAAACAAAGTTTCTAAACACCATTCAAACACTTTAGACCGCTTAATTTAACTATAAAACGTTTTTAGAACGTCACAAAACGCTGACCCATAAACGGCACAGAGGAGCGCATCGGAATCAATAGACAATGAAAAACAACGGCCACTCTGTGTATGGGCGTCATAAAATTCTATAAACTCAATAAAATTCGTGCCCGGCGTTAAAACGCCCACATAAAATCTGAAACTACATAAACATATCATAAGGGGGATAAAGAGCGAGTTATCCTCACAAAGAGAGTTTTTCCTGGGATATCGCGCGGTTCCCGCAGATGGTTATTTTATACAGTGAAGCTAGGTTAACGGTTTTGGTCTTTAGCATTCTATAGGCCGTAGACGCTCTACGCCGCGTAGCGTCTGTAAATAGTTTTACACATATAGTTCCTATTTAAGCTAAGTTCTGATGCTTATAAAATGCTTATATTTTGTACTACAAACTTATAGGGTGCACAGTGAATACACCTATAAGTTTGTAGCGAGTCTATAAATTGTCCTACACTCATTGATTGCATTCATTAATAAATTAAAATATATTTTTCAAAGTTACATATAAAATTCTCATGTCACAGTGTTAGTTACCTTACTGCTCCGAAAGCCATTACCGATTCGTACCAAATTTTATATGCATGTTCAGTAGATCTGAGAAGCGGCTATTATCTAGTTTTCATACCCTTATATGATAATGTCCAGAAATAATATGGTAAAACAATATTCGCCGGATCGGCTAGTTTTTCTATAATAATAGTATATGCTCCGATGTGATAGATGCGACTTCTGTAAACTAAAGCATTTTTTTAGTTTTTATATATATCTATGTACAATGAAAATGTACATAAATATATGTACATATTCATTGTACATATATGTTGCTACTAATTTAGTATTCTAATTATAGTTATATTAGTTTAATTTGTGGCAGAAAAAGTATTGAGAATAATTAACTATTGCATATCCCGTATAATGCGAAATTATATAGAAAAATGTAATATATTTATATGTGCGCAACATTTTTTATCCGTCAACCTAGTTAAAGTCTCTAAATAAATGCTGGCAGTTAAATAGAGGAAGATAAATTATATTTCTCTCATTTATGATATGAGGTGGTCTAAATCACGGCGGCATAAAAACTTAAATAGTATTTATTTACGAGCGCATTTTGGCGCTGTTTATTGCGGTATAAATCGGCGACTAGATATGATTTATCTGAGCATCACTCCTGGTTACGCGAGAGTTATAACACCCCGTAATACACATTCATAAATGTTATTCCTGTATCTACAACTTTTGTATTTTTCTGTAACTGTTTGTGAATACGTGAAATTCAATGTTGGTCCCTTTTTTTTAAGTTATTTATGTCAGATATGCAATAGTGTAATTATTGGATGGACAGAATACTTTTTATACATGCTGCAATATATTTATCATTTAGCCTATAATAGTAAAATTTAAATAAAACATATCTTGACGAATGGCTGGCTTAGTTGGTGACGAGGCGGTTGGTCCTCGTGTTATGCATTATATCATAATCATCATCATTATCAGCCCTTATCGGTCCACTGCTGGACATCAGCCTTTCTCAGTGAACGCCAAGACTACTCGCATCCATCCCAGACTGGATATAAATATATTATTATGTGCTTTTAAAAAAATAAAAAATCTTAAATATATAATACTTCTGAATAGAAATATTAAATATATTTCTGTTGTCTAGTACATTTAACATAAGCCTTTATGGTACTTACAATAGGGCTAGGCTAACGTAAAAGTACAAAAATATTACTTGGTATGTTGCAAGCTGATAGATCAATGTTACAGAACTTCGGGATAGACATATTCTAAACAGTACCAAAAGCATTACGGTCAACTCTAAATACATTACAAGGCTCTAGGGAGTCACCCTTATAAAGAGACATCGGATGTTGAAATTGAAATGGATCGGATTTGAGAGTCCATCCATCACGTTGTTTGTCCCACAAATGATTTTTTAATAATTCCACTTCGGACCCAATATGGCCGCCCTCATTAGAAGAGGAAGAATGATCGAGACGTCTTTATGACAGTGAATTGACAGTTGTCGATTTCATTCAATGATAGACAAGGGCTATTGAATAGGGCTTGTTATCAGCTTCGTATAATGAATTCATGTCATTATGAATTATGAGAATTTACAAAATAAGAATACACGTTGTATTTCGGTTTTGTTTTTAATTTTATGCGATCAATGGAAATTATTTTAGTGAAATTTGAACGTTAATTAAAACTTTCTATTTCGATAACGATTTTCTACAATATTTTGACATGATATAGAAAAATCCATATGCTCGGCTTTTATTTTTGTCGGAGTCTTTCTTCATCTTGGTTATCCACCAAAAGGTTGTTTGGAGCAGACACACGACACATAGTCACGGCGTCGTTCAGGTACTGAGCGCTACAGGTATCAATCAACTTCACAACACTCAAAGTTTAGGTCACATAGCTTTTCTGTCAAACGACCTTTTGATGCCCATAGACAATCGCATTGGTGTCATTCTGAAGCGTGTGCCTTTCCTTCTTACCTCCAACGGGCTTATTAATATATAATTAATTGCCTTCAAAAATCAAATATTTTACGAGTGACATCATGATTATCCTTCGCTATGGATGTCAATAATGCTCATTAAATTGGGAAATGGCAACTATCTTTGTCGTCAACAACATTTTAAATTTTTGTTCAGGGTCCATAAAAACCGTCATTGTACCGAACAGAATGGAAATATAACTTTAAATATAAACTAATTTATTTGCTTTCAAACCGTCTATTAATGTATTTTTATTCAATTCAAACACATATCCATTAAAGCGTAACATTGCTGAAAGTGGACCCTTTGTTTGAAAATAATAAATATGGTTTATCCGACGTCATAAGCGGAAAGTAAGACAATAAAGGAGGTAAGACAGGAATGCAAAAGGGGGAGCCGAACAAAACAAGCTCTGTGACCGCCATAAACAACATCAACTATGTGTGGTCACCTTTATATTTCATGCAAATCGTCTGTACTGCGGTAAGGAGAATTTAATTTAATGGGCACATTGTTTTTATAAAACCCTTTTAATAGTATTTTAAAAGATATAATGAGGACATAATGATATTTATTGTGGAAAATAAATGAGTTTCATAGCGCCTGATGACGAGTCACAGTAGAAAGTAAGAGTAGCGTGCTACATGCTATAAGGGAGCGAAATCGGAGGCATCAGGTCACTATCGACGTCTATTAAAGTCCATTACGCATATACAGACGCGTACATCTCTTATAACTAGCCGTACAAAACGCAATAGCATTGCGATCATTTACACTGCTGTCATATAAGAACGTAGTATTTCCTTAGTTGTTGACGAATGACGGCTATACAGCTTAGCACCAAGAATTGTAAATATCATGGAACTAACACACTTCTCTGGCCCAGTCACTCGAAGTGAGTCTTGGAAATATAATAGGAGCTAATTGATATTTTTATTTTCCTTGAATTATATGGTACATCATGCGGCTTATAAAAACAACACTAAAAAGTACATAACAAATGACACTACTCAAGATCATCATTTACCTTTGCCTTCGTGTAACTCCTTTAAAAAGTTACATTATACAATTGAACGAAAAATTCGCAGCACATTTTTAACGACGGAACGTAACCGAATCTAACGTTATCTAAACGTCATCTATTCCCGCCATAAATGCAACAAATAACCGCGAAATGACGCATCATTAAATAACGTAAGCGAGATAAGTACAGATTAATGTGTTTTTTTTATCGCTTCTCGATATCGAACGCGAACACCCCACGACTATTAAAATACGTATGATTAAAAGTGAAAAGCTACTGTGTTTCATTTTGAGTGTGTATGTTCATTGTTTTTTTTATGCGGGAAAAGTTTTTTACAAGCTTCCACTGGACTTGCGTGTAGTCTGGTCGGGTGTGTCGGCCCTTAGTAAGGGCTAGCCTCACGATTATTATTGTAGTTTTTTGTTAGATATGGTTACAATAGAAGGGTACTGAATTATTGTTACTTCTATCTTATAGCATGAGAGGAAAACGAGTAATCGGAGATATGCTGCACACAGCCCTTCCCTCCTTCCGCCCAATAGTCTACCGGACACTTACAAACTGAACAAAACATATACAAATATGACGTTATTGGCAGCAATATAGTTATGTTAGCCTCACCCATCCCTACTATAAGAATTAATGCTTAGACAGCACCTATTTCATTCGCAGGAATATCATGTAGCGTGTGAACCAGGAATGTTTTCACATTATGAACGGATTTACATGCCACATATTGAGGCATTCAATTAGAGCATCTAACGCTGTTCGGTTGTCTCATTAAAATAAGTTTTAGTTTAAGTAACAATTTAAAATCCAAATATCTTGAATCGTTTAATTAAGTTTAAGTTTAAATAAAGTTTTAAATTTTTAAAAAGTTATTTCTCGCTCCCGGAAACTTGACTGGCGCAGCCGGGTCGGATTTTTCCCGAAAATTGTACCGTTTCGTCGCGTTTTCGTCATAAAATTCTGATAATTTCGCCATCGAGACGCGAACATAGGGAGTAATCCAAAAGGACCTACCAAATAAATAAGACAAGCCGTGGAGAAGAAAATGAATGCAGCAGCCGGTTGGTGAGTACAACTTTTCACCTTCCTTACCTGCTCGTTATTTCAGGAATAGAACCTCTTCCGTTATAACGTTATCTGGTTTAAGTTTAAGTGTTAAAAAGTATATAAGTACAAAGTTTATCAGTGATTTAAAGAAATATTAAAAGGGAATATTTTATAACAATAATTAGTAAATAATATTAATGACATAGACATACAGAATTTATATAATTAAGTCTCTTAGATCTTACATATAATATAAAAATATAAATAAAACTGTTACTGTTAAAATATAAAAGGTTTAATTAATACTAATATAGTAATTATATTTTTATATACACTTTAAAAAGTTGTATATCATATTTTAAGAATTTTATTTATTCGCATTTTATTATATTTAAAAAAATGGAACAAGTTACCCTTATTCCCAGTGAATTTATAAAACTTATCCCGTTATTTGGTGGAGATAAAAGACAATTAAATCTATATATAAGAAAATGCGAGTATATAATTGATAAATTTAAGGGAAGTGATGCGCAAAATGTATATGTTATGCATTGTGTTATGAGTAGGTTAGTAGACAATGCAGCTGCACTGATAAGCGAGCGTGAGGATATTGTTTCATGGTCGGACTTCAAGAATCTGCTAATTTAGCATTTTGGGGATCCGCGTAACGAGGAGTGTATTGCAATTGAATTAGAAAGCTTAAAGATTAAAAATCACGAAAGTTATTTATAATTTTGTAACAGGATCCAATCCGTCCGTTCGACTTTAATATCAAAGTGAACAGGATCAGTAATGAACAAATAAAACAAAGTAAAATTATAATTTATAACAATATGGCCCTAAATGTTTTTTTATATAATTTACCCGAGTACATGGTTCGAATAGTGCGCTTAAAAACGCCCGACACTTTAGAACAGGCGCTAAGTATAGTTTTAGAGGAAGTTAATTTTCAGGATCAGTATACCGCGAAAAATAAATTATATACATCAAATAACACACATAAAAATTCGCTAATCTTTTCAAATTTTAAAAATAATTTTAATTTACCTATACAACAAAATAAAAATTTTAAATTTGGTATGCCACAAATTAATCAAGCCCAACAATATCATCAGCCATTAGCCATGCAAAATAAACAAATGCCCTTTGGATATAAACCTAATTTTAATACCAACCCACAATTTGGTTATAGGCCTAGTGTTAATAATAACCAGCCAAGAATGATACCACAACAATTTGGCAATCAGGCACCACACCAGCTTGGTTATAAATCACCCCCACAATTTGGATATAGACCACCCCAACAGTTTAATAATCAACCATTAATCCAGTTTGGCTACAAACCACCTCAAGAATTTGGTTATAAACCACAACATAATTTTGGTTATAGGCCTACACAGCCACAAAATACCGATGTTTCAATGCGAACATCTCCGCGTCCAAAAATCAACCAATTATATGAATTAAATGTAAACGACGAACCGTCTCCATATTATGATTATAATGAACCCCATCATTATTATAATGATTTTTATCCATATGCTGATAGTCATAACTATAACGAGGATTATATTGCTCAGCCAACAGATAGCGATGAGTCCCCTGAAATAGACCATGTGCCGTCCCAACAGACTGACAATGAAAGTAATGTCGAAAATTTTCACATAATAGCCTGCCTAAAGAAATAATAGAAATTAATTGTGATCCTAATTTAAAATTACCACACATTTATATACCAGAAATAGATTCAAAATTTATGATCGACACCGGTAGTACACGGTCATTTATACGACCTGATAAAGCACATAATTATTTTGAGCAATATATATACTATGTACCCTTTGAAGTGATTAGTACCCACGCATCTAGCCGGCATAGTGAAGTCATGCAAATACCATTATTACCAATATTTAATTCCAATAGCTATCATAAATTTTACGTATACAATGTCGATTCGAAATATGAAGGTTTAATTGGCAATGATTTGTTAAAGCAATTAGACGCTATAATCGATTTAAAAAATAAAATTCTGAAAACTAAAAACACTGAGATTCCTATTATATATAACGAGGCGCATTATAAAGTTCATCTGCCACCCAGATCCGAGTTACGAGTTAGCTTACCGACAACGCAACATTCAGGCGATGCCATTTTAAACTATCTCTTTAAGAATTCTGTAAAGGTGTACGAATGCCCAGTGCGATAGTTACATGCGTCAATGGCTATGCAGAAACAGTAATCTAAAATACTTTAAATGAAGAAATGACTTTAACAATTAAACCCCTTTTGAAGTTAATATATATGAAAAAATAGAATGCGAGGTTAATGTCATGAAAAATATGAATGAATTAAGCAAGGATAGATTATTAGAACAGAATTTAAATAAATTAAGACTAGAACACATGAACAATGAGGAAAGAAATTGTATTTACAACTTGTGTAGAGAATATAAAGATATTTTCTACTGTGAGCAATTACCATTATCATTCACAAATGAAGTTAAGCATTATATTCGTACAAAGAATGAAGATCCTATCTTTATTAAGCCATATAGACAGGGTCCAGTGCAGTCTGAAGAAATAAAAGGACAAGTGGAAAAACTTTTAGGTGATAATGTCATACAAGGATCATTTTCCCCTTGGAGTGTTTTTCCCTGTACATCTTGTCCCAAAAAAAATGGATGCATCAGGAGAGCCTAAATATAGAATGGTTATAGACTACCGACGCCTCAACGAGATCACAGTAGATGATAAATATCCATTACCACACATAACTGATCTTTTTGACAAGTTAGGCAAAGTACTTACTTCACTACTTTAGATTTAGCAAGCGGCTACCACCAAATCGAGATAAACGATTCAGATCGTCAAAAGACCGCTTTTAGCACACAATCAGGTCACTTCGAATTTCTAAGAATGCCGTTTGGCTTGAAGACTGCCCCGGCGACATTTCAAAGAACCATGGAAAATGTTTTGAGAGGACTACAAGGCATTCACTGCATGGTATATTTAGATGACATTATAATATACTCAGCGAGCCTAAACGAGCATATTAATAGCCTAAAGACAGTTTTTGATAGGTTACGTAAAACAAACTTAAAAGTCCAATTAGATAAGTCAGAATTTCTCCGAAAAGAAGTTCTATATCTGGGTCACACTATAACAAAAGATGGCCTTAAGCCAAATAATGATAAAATTAAAGCAGTATTAGACTATCCAGTACCTAAAACTATAACAGAAATCAAAAGCTTTCTCGGACTCACAGGTTACTACCGAAGATTCATAAAAGATTTTGCTAAAATAACTCAACCATTAACTTCTTGCCTAAAAAAGCGTAACAAAATTATAATCGATGACAATTTTATAGAAGCCTTTCAAAAATGTAAAGAGCTGTTAGTAAATGCACCACTATTACAATACCCTGACTTCAATAAGCCTTTTATATTGACGACAGATGCCTCTAATGTGGCAATAGGAGCAGTACTCTCACAGGGATCTTTAGGTAATGATCATCCGATTGCTTATGCCAGTAGAACTATCAGTGACACCGAATCACGGTACAGCACAATAGAACGCGAACTATTAGCAATAGTGTGGGCTGTTAAACACTTCAGACCCTATCTATTTGGGAAAAAAATCACAATATATACTGACCATCGTCCACTAGCTTGGCTATACTCTATCAAAGAACCAAACAGTAAATTGACTAGATGGCGTTTACGCTTACAGGAATATGACTTCGAAGTTATTTACAAAAAAGGAAAACAAAATACTAATGCAGATGCTTTGTCCCGTATAAAATTAAATACTATAGAGTCTGACGATAAGGAATCATTAGTAGTTCACGTTGATAAAAAAGATGAATAATTACAAAAGTATTTATCGGAAGTAACTGATGAAATTTCGAAATTAGCCGAAAACAAATGCTCTGATGATGATAGTAAGACAATAACTATTTCTGATTCATCTGCCACTGTCTCAGTGAGCCCCAACGATTTGGAATTTGAAGAACAGTATCCTATTCCCTCAGTATCTAGCAGCATAGAAACCATACATTCAAACATACATTTTGACACTGCAGGAATCCCAATATTACACGAAGCAATTGACACAAAACCAAATCAAATATTAGTATTCTCGTGGTTCAAAAATGAAATCCAAGTAAAGGACCTGTCAAGGCCAAAAGATAGAATTTTAGAAGTGTTCTTGCCGTTAAATAATAAAGATTTAATTAGAGATTTTCTTAAGGAATACATAAGACCTAAAATAAAATACTTCATTTACTTTGAAGAGAAACAGCATAGGATAAACTTCGCAAATACAATTATTTCTCTATTTAAAAAGGACACCATTAATATATTAGAATGTACAGAAAGAGTAATATACATAGAAGATTAAAAAGAACAAGGAGCTATAATTTTAAAGTATCATGAAGGGAAAACATGTCATTGTGGCATTAAGGAAACCATGGCTAGAATTAGGCGAGTTTACTATTGGGAAAATTTACAAGATACAATATCTGGTGTAATTAATTCATGTGAACTCTGTAAGAAAATGGAGTACGATAGAAAGCCATTAAAACCGTTATTACAGCTTACACAAACTCAAGAGGCACCCTTTTAGGAAATATTCATAGATTTATTTAATATAGAAGGTAAATATTATTTAACGTTAGTAGACGCGTTCAGTAAATTGGGGTAAGTATTTTTCATTTTACGGTATTCCCAAAAAGATTTCATGCGATCCGGGTACAGAATTTAATAATATGCTTATGCGGGAATTAACAGATATGTACAAAATTGAATTACACATAACCACTCCTAATAACCCCGACTCAACAGGAATTATAGAAAGATATCATTCCACCCTTCTTGAAATTTATAGACTAGCAAAATACGAACAAAAGTTCACAGATGCAGCATCCGTTATGACGTATTGAATAATGGCCTATAATAATACGATTCATAGTGTAACAGGAGTTACACCATTTGAAGTCGTCTTTGGTCATACAGACTCCAATAATATATTTAACGTTAACTTCGAAAAATCTTATATGCAACAACTACTTAAAGATCACGCAAAATGAACCAAATATTTATACCGGTATATTTCAAACAAAATGATAGAGTCTAGGAAAAGGAAAGAAATAGAAAAGGCGGTGACAATAGTTTTGAGGTTAACGAGGATATTATTTTTGCTAAAGCAGTAAATACGCGTCAAAGTAAAGATAAGCCCTTATATCAGAAGGCTCATGTGTGTGGTCCTTTAAAACAACGAAATATAGTTCCCATTAAAATAGGCAATAGAAGGAGTAATGTCCACATTAAAAATATAAGGCGCCCTCCACAGGCGGTGCATGCTAATCCTGCTTGCGGTGAAAGACAGCCAGGCTCTTCAACTGCAAAAGATTGAAGGTAACCCAGGGCTATTACCCGTAAGAAAAGGCTCCTCCTTAATATAAATAGTTATAAGGAATTTGTTAAACTAATTAATGTAAGTAAGCCGTATCATAATGAATTTAGTAATATTAAAACCCAAGTCGAATACATTAAAGATTCTACTATAGAAAAATTTATGCAAATTATATCCTCGCAACGATTTAAATGTGGATTATTAAACCCCTTTGGATCTGTTATAAAATCTATAACCGGTAATCTAGATAACGATGATGCACTCCGATACGACAATCTCATTCAAAATTTATATAATAAACAAAACCATTTACAAAATAAAATAACATTAATAACCAAAATCATGGATTATCATTTTAACAGTACAGAAGTACTTTATAACAACTCCTTGATTCAAAATGAACGCTTAAGACGCATAGAACTGATGATAAGAGATATTAGTACGAAAGAAAATAATTCCATTTACTCCACTTATACATTAAGTATGATCACTACATTTATTAACAGCTTTCGAACGATATACATCGCACTAAGTGAAATAGAAACTGCTCTAGCTCTAATTAAAATGTCTGTGTTACATCAAAGTATTATAAACTCTACAGAATTATTTCAGACTCTTTCTTATATAGAAAAATTTAATAACCTTGTTTATCCTGTATCTAGAAGTAATGTAGTTAAAATAGAAAGAACATTTTCTGTAAAAGCATATATGAAAGGAAACCAGATCACGTTTATAATAGAGGTCCCACTTATCGATAACAGTACTTACGATTTTTATAAAATTTATTCTTTACCTATTTTTGATCATTCTAAAAATTGTACTTATATTATAATTCCTGAATATCCCTTCCTTATGGTGAAAAGTTCAATGTACTTACCTGTAGCGTCGCCGTGTCAAACAATCTCCGACGAAGACCAGTACTTATGCACCGACAATGAAATTGTACCGTACCCAATACATACGTGTATGGAACATTTGATGGATTACCAGGCAGATACCTCACTTTGTACCTCTCGAGCAGTTCATATAGAAGATGTTAAAGCCCAACGGCTTTCGTCATCTGATTGGATAGTATACTCCCATTATAATACTATAATTACGGATAATTGCGGAGGCGAAATAAATAAAACCCCGATAGAGGGAACATACATTTTAAAAATCAACCCTGGTTGCGAAATCACCTTGGGGAGCATACGTCTGCGGAACTTACAAGCTTCTTTTAGTGAAGTACCCTATAAAATAATGCCTCGAATAAAATTATCCAGTGTGAGAATGGAAAGTGTAGAGTTTGAACCAATAGATATCAAGGGAATTAACCTGGATGACATAAAACACCTTTCAACAATCGTAAAAATGCAGGAGATTAGTGACAGTGACAGTGAAAAGGTGAACATAGTAAGAGTCAATAGTGTCTGTGTCGCAACAATCATTTTATATGTAATTTTCAGCTTCTGTGTCCTTTTGTTAGTTCTGCATAAGTTTAGAAATAAGATTAAATTAGCGGTTAATAGTCGCAACCCTCAGAAAATAACCATTTCTGATGGTTCCGAACTTAAGGAGGGAGGAGTTATGTTAGCCTCACCCATCCCTACTATAAGAATTAATGCTTAGACAGCACCTATTTCATTCGCAGGAATATCATGTAGCGTGTGAACCAGGAATGTTTTCACATTATGAACGGATTTACATGCTACATATTGATGCATTCAATTAGAGCATCTAACTCTGTTCGGTTGTCTCATTAAAATAAGTTTTAGTTTAAGTAACAATTTAAAATCCAAATATTTTGAATTGTTTAATTAAGTTTAAGTTTAAATAAAGTTTTAAATTTTTAAAAAGTTATTTCTCGCTCCCGGAAACTTGACTATATTGTCGATATTGACATATTTCACGACTCATTTAGACAGTACAAAAGAAAAATATTTGACTATTGTTATAGAATTACAAAAATTATAAATACTAAATAAAAATTTATCTCGGTGCAATTAATTAATTAATAAATTAATGGTTGTGTTATACTTTTGTGTTGTTATTGTTATTAATGTTCTTGTAATTTATGTATTATTATTGAATTTTTGCTTTGATTCTTAATTGACTTTGTATGTTTGATTTAATTTGATTCGTATATTTATCAAAAAAAAAAAATCTTGACTAATTCCTCATTTTAATTGAAATTTTTAATTATTGACAGTTAATGTCCCCTTATTGGCTTTTTTCTTCTTAATTAGACATATTATGGACGTTGTGGTACCTGTAAAAGTGCATGCATAAGAATTGTTTTTGATTTTTATTGTATTAATGTATTAATATTAATGCGTGAACTATTGGTGTCCTTTAAAAAAAAAAACGCGATTGTATAGTATATCTTTTAAATTGGTAATAGCGAGAGGCACCTCCACGAACGTGCACACCCAATTTAGTTCTGATGTAGCAATGCACCACCTCTCACTTCAAACTTCGTCCATGGGCAAACTAGGCATAATCTATTGCTCATAGATCCTGCCCAAGACGGTACAGGAGCAGGATTTTAGACATTTATTATTGTTTGTTCAATATCATTGGGGGAATAACCAGATTTTCTTTTTTTTATGGAATAGGGGGACAAACGAGAAATGGGAGCCTTTGTACGACCAACGACCAACGACGCCCACGAAAATCCACACTATTACTATGCCGATGCGTTGCCCTCCTTTTCCCCCATTGGGGATAGGAGGGCAACGGCTAGTAACAAACCGCACGAAACTCGACACTGAAGATGTCACTTTACGCCGTTATTAAGTGAGCCAGGGGTTCTTCCCAATTCCATTGCAGAGCAGGATGTAGTGTCATGCACTATGAATGCCACTACCTCCTCCTATGCAGCATGGCACTACCTCCCCTCAAAAGTTGGAGGCACCTGATGACTAGCAATGCTAATAAAAAAATCCGTATATGCAGATGCGTTGCGACCCTTCGCTACAGCCTCTTGATGGACTAGCGGCTACTCAACACGATGGCGTAGTTGTCACGGCGGTGTCATGTGAGCGAGTGACGCCTCTCCGTCCGTGCCAGGTGCTCAAGTAGCAGATGACAAAGCAACATGCCAACTCGTACTAGATATAATTGTTCTATAAGTGGACATCTTTAGTATGGCAACATATAGAATAAGTAGTTAAACATTCATGAGCGGGATTCCTCCACGATCACTGGCGTTACTTGTACGACCTACATGTTACTGCAACCTTGATGAGGTTACCACTATGTCCCGCACCATGGTTCAGGCCTTGTCGTGGCGTTGGGGCTCAATAGCCTGGGGTGAATCCAGGCGAAGCCAATTGAACTGAGGGGGATGCTCTTTGCATCCCTTATAAGAAGAGGGGCCTAAAGAGCGGGTGGTGGATCGCTCTTTGTACCCCTCTCATAAGAAGATGTGACAAAAGTGCAACTGAAAGAGGAGCTTTTGCGCACGGGGCAAGGGGCGAGGATGGGAACCTCACCCAATTGTACTGTCACAGAGTTGATGGGGTTGTATGTAGTGTAAGTAGGTAACGCCACTAACTTCACCTTCTAAGAGACCAACACCACCTCCACAGATGGAGGAGGTGGAGTGGGTCCCTTAGAGGGCTGACTACTCGTCGAGGTGCCCTGATGATTTTTTGCACCAAGGCACCTCACCAAATGCGGCGCTGATGGCACACGCGGAGGTTTTTGTGATTATTCGGCGTTTCCCCGCGTCAACAAAAAAAAGGTTACCACTATATAAACGTATTGATGATGATTTAGAGTAGAATAGAAACTCTTAATTCTGTGCTAAGTTACACAGCACATGATATACACATTACAAACTATATTACACTGTACATGCAGAAGACGTTTTTGACTCAACATTACATTTGGTATTAAATAGGTAACTTCACATGATTCGAAAACAACACTTAACAGCAGACCGAGAATAAAAGTAATACATGTAGTATTAATTAAAAGTGAAATGTATTTTATTTTTTTAATTAACTAAACTTAATAATATATTTTTTTTAATACATAATAAATACACAACCAATTTAAGGTATCTTATTATAACAGTGCAACTTCGCACTGCAAGGGAGTGCCATTCGGCATACAGTTGATATTATCACACATATATTTTCAACGCTGCCATTCTACTTAAATAATGCTTTATCCACAAATAATGAACGATGACCTAACAGAGTATACACTGTATATTACAGAACAGAACATATAATAATACAACTTTACATTCACAAATAACACGAAAGGGCCAACCATCTGTGCAGGAATCACCCGGTCACTAGAATATTGTTTTCACTATATTAGAAACGTGCTCGCAATTTTTAACACGCAAAAAATCTATTTGAACTGACGTGGAGAGTATTTGATTACCGCTGGTGTTCCCTTTGCTGTTATAAAGGAAACTGTATTGAAAAGTTTTGTGCACGATCCGAATTTTTCATGGATTCTAACTATTGTCCTTTATTGGATACGAACCAAGTGATCGGATCATTAGATGCTAAACGATTTAGGATATTTCTATACGTTTTAAGTACGTCGCCATCAGCTTCCATCAGGTTTTGCCTTTTCGGTATCGAAACGTTGTTATAAGTAGCCACCCAATTGGGCTGTAATTCAGCCAATTTCTCATAAAAAGCCCACATATGATGCCTGTTTTACTAATTAATTATTTGATAAATAATATTTAACACTCTGATTTCCTTTGAATTCCTTATTATTAAATATAGTTTTCTACATGATTTTATTCAAGAACTAATTTTATTAAGGAAGCTAATTCTCTTATAGTTTCAACATTAGTCGTCAGTATAATTACTTATTTTTTATAATTGTAAGCCAACTAGTACACATAAACCAACTAATGGAATCCTTAAAATGTTTGCACTTTGAGTAATCTATATGTACTTTGAATAATTTTATTAACACCTAGCTGTCGGCCCCGGCTTCGCAAGGATTTCACAAAATATGGCAAAAAATAATTGATGTACAAAATATATATATATATAAAATTTAATTCCGGCCTAGTAATCAATACACGTTACCATCACAGGTAATTTATTTTCTCGAATTTTTCATACTGATCTCTAACATTTTAAAAATGCTATATAGCCTATGCTCATCAGTGATAATGTGGGATTGTAATGGCAAAAGATTTTTCCATATCGGTCCAGTGGTTTCGGAGCCTATATAATCCAAACAAACAAACAAATGTTGTCTCTATAATATTATTATAGACTTGTACGGAAGGTGTCGGAAGCCTTGTGACACAGAACATAGCGACAGACATTTCGTAGCCTCAACGCTCCCGCCTCAAGAAATATTGATACAATTGCTTACGCAGGAAATTAATAGAGATAACTAGAGAGGAGCCCGTGTCTTGATTGTATTGTAAATGAACAATAAGGATCTGTAATATAGTTGTTTTAATGATAATGTAATGTTAATTAATAATAAATTTTAGTAAGATGTATACTCGGAAACTTTAGTTCTCTGCCTTATAACTTCATTGCGAATTCTATCGGGCAAAGAGACACCCAACATAGCACGTTCAATAGCCCACTGACCTACTGTCAAATTGCGGACGAGTCCTAAATTAAGAGGCCATGTTTCGGCCCCATAGATTTAGGGAAACGGAGTGTTGGTGGACCGTACACCAGGTGGGAAGACCATCTCCGTGCAGTAGGTGGTCCGGGATGGGTGCGAGTGGCAGGAGATCGGCTTTCCTGGCGTTCATTGAAAGACAGTGGACTGATAACAGCAGATAATGATGATGATAATGAAAATGGCCGATGGCCCATTGGAGGGAGGAAAGAACGGAAGCGCATAGGCATAATAATTATACGGATTGTAGGTAGTCGTAAAAAGGTGATTTCTCGTTTGCCCCTCTATGCTATAACAAAATAAATATATATAGGACGTCATATAACATTTAGTAACTACTAAGATGTAAACATTACTTTTTCATCGACATAATAACTTTAACGTTGGATGCTTAAATGCTTACGTTGATAATAAATAGAAATACCCAGAGCATTTACCCTGTAGGCAATTAATTTCGTTCTCAATGTCCAAAACTTTAGACAAATTACAGTTGATAATATTGTTACAGAGTAAATATTGGCGGAGAGGTTTCAACAACGTGGGCCAAAATTATATTGGTAAGATAAACTTCTGAGTAATCTCTGTATTAGTTATACTAGCTGAAACAATAATTGCACAATGGATAGACTTTGTTCTTCATCATCTTGTAAGAGGCAGTACTAATGTCGGCGTGCAGCAGAATCGGGCTGACCGAAAAAATATCGTGTTCATTGCAATTATTGACCAATTATAATGCGAAGGCGCAATGGTACTGTAAGTGAGTATGTCGCGCAGGTTACGCCAGAGTCCCGCGCAGGTCATGGAAGTTCATCTATGTATTCAAAGCGTTTATATAATAAAAGTCTTAAATATATGAATGATATTAATTTTAATTCCCATGTCCGCTAACTGAAACAAGTCCTTACGATTCCTAGCATATGACTAGGATAATGTGGTGTGATAAGTCCACATATTATTATTGTTCTTAATCATATAGAAAGGCATTTCTATATTTTCTTGTTGGCCCGATGTCGATGGACATCAGTTTGTTATCAGGTGTTGCACCGGTTCCTTTGCTATTTAAGTCTGGTATGCTCGAGATTAGATAAGGCTTTCTACAGTATAAGGAGACAAATAATTATTATGCAGATGTGTTGTCCCTCCTCCCACCAATTGGCCACCGAAAAGTTATAAATCCACAGCACATTTACTTGGCGGTATCATAGCGAGTGAGGAAGTTCTTTGGTCCTGCTATGACACTTAACATGCTCTCAGCATACATCAATAATGCTAACATACATTTTGATTCCCTGTTAATGCATTGGGCGTTAACAATGCATGTAAAACAAAATGTATGCGAAATAAATATGTTAAATGCAGAGAAAGTGTACATACGTGCAGAAAATGTGAAATGACATGAAAAATGTTGGCATTCAAAATAACTTAGCGCAGTGTTTTATAACGAGCTAATTATTCGGGCGTGTGATCACGAGTGTACCATAAATACAGCGAGCAAACACAGTATTAGCACCGGTCATGCTGCACCTTGTTTGTCTGAGGCCTAAAACAACATGCGTTTGCGGCCACCGACTAAATTTGTTACAGTCCTCCATACGCTGACTCAGAATACACAAACGTCGTACATTCGCGAGGAAAAATGACTTTTTATTTAAACAAAATCATTCACGCACCGTAACTACTGACAGCATTTTTTGAGGTGTAAAAAACTTTTGTATCATAGTGATTGTATTGATGAATATTTATGATTACATATAGTGTTTCCCTATCACATTTTTCCACGCGATTGTACTCAAACGTGACTACGCGTTAAATGGAGAGATAAGGTCGCATGCATTTTATTTTGTAAATTAAATATAACGTATTAATTTTTTATATAAAGATATAACGGGCCGACGGTGTTAATCTTTATTTAAATACCTTTTTCATTTTATATATTTTATTTATAGTAATGGGGTAGGTCTGTTAGGGTGAGTATTGTCTGTGATGTTTATATTATAATTACATATGACTTTGATTTAATATAAACATATAATATGAAACTATTGCCGACTTCAAAATGGTGATATTCTGTGTTTTTTTTTTAGTACCCGTTGGTAATGATAGTAGGTAGATCTTTTTACCCACTTTTCAGGATCCCATAGTCCATATATAGATTTTATCCATTCGTCTAGCTAAAATAAATGTCTTTACTTCACTCAACACATCTTCGCGCCAGTTCCCTAATGGGATATGTAGATAGATGTAATATCAACACTATAGTATCTACAAACAAAACCTCATGAGTATAACTGACAACATTATATAGGTGCCTCTTCACTAACTCTTAACTCCACATAGGCCTCATTTAACGGCCATCAATGCGGATAATACTGGATGACTACGGCTGATTACAATAAAATACTTTTACGGATTCTATCCCGGTTTATTTTACTATTTAACGTTTCAGAAGCATCACAGCAACCGCGTTCACGGGAGAACTGAGATGACAGATGACTAGGGCTGGTCATGATTTATACTAACTCTGCAATGTTTATTCGCGTCTCGTCCAAAATTCCCAATGACAAATATGAATGTGGGAGTTGATGTAAATCGGCGAGTGAGAGGACATGTCGATTTTGGTAATGGTACAGTGTCAACAGCGGCGCGCGGAGCGGCCTAACCAAACAGACATTACCGTACACGTGAGCGGGCGATCACGACACATAAATGATAAACAGTTATGTTTGCAGTACAACATTCCGCTCGATGTGAAACTAATTCATGGTCATCACCATCAGAACTCTTGGATCATCGAACCATAGATGTATTACCAGTATTAATAATAATATCTGTGGACTTATTGCACCACGTTAGCCCAGATCTGTGCTAA
>JAFELO010001670.1:462439-482501 GCA_017140195.1 Eumaeus atala
AAAATCCTCGATATCTAAACAATCTGTATCTAAAGTATACTGGCCTAATATGTATAGAGGTTTACTACCTATGTGTAGAGGTAACGTTTTAATTGAGAAGCCCTGGGTACCCAGCAGGGGACGTCCCAGGCCGGTCAGTTATTCTTGTTCCGAACAGGGGTCAGCCACAAGTGGGAATAGCTCTCAACTTCTCAAGTTTTTGATAGTTTGCGCGGTCTCGGTATTTACAGCTTAAGTTTAAGGGTCAGTTATAAAGTTAGACCGCCCATGAGACGTCCATGCGTTAACGTGAATGTTTGTAATGTATAAGTAATTTTGTGGTGATTATAATATATAGCGTAATTAACGTCACAGCAGCGGTCGCGTGACGTTACCCCGCCCAGGTCACAAATATTTTGATTGTCTTTATTAAAGTGTTTGATAATAAATTAGATATAATGAAATGTTATAATACTGTTTAATTACGAAATCTCAAAAACTGTTACACTTAATTTGAAATTTGACAGGTACATTCACTTTACAGGGACTTCTTTTTTTAGGGTACAGAATTAAGGTAGAGTGAGCGCAGGTTAAATTGCGTGGCGCTGCTGACCTTTAATATGTAAAACATCTATTATGTGTATAACGTATAACAGGGGTCTAAAAAAACCTACATGTTTTATTACAATACAGTAAAAAACCTAAGAAATACAGTCCAGTACATTAGATTCGATACAGCGCACTAGGGAACACCGATTCCTTCCATGAATGAGTTTACAGAAATTTAAAAACATCCAAATTTCAATAGAGATGGTGACTGGGTTCTGCCCTCAGCTTGGGACCCAGTAGTAAACATAATCAAATCAAAAACTACAATAACAGATCAAGATATAATAAGTAATGTTTGCGTTAATCGGAACCACAAAATAATTATAATTCTTCGGGTAATTTTGATAACTTAAAACATCAGGACATCTGTCATCATAGTCCACCCGTGACGTGATGGTTAAATAAATACTACTAAAACTAATTGTACTAAGATGTAGTAACGTAAGAAGTAGTGATTATTATTGTACAATTGCCACGCTGCAGCGGAACTGTCTGAATTATTGAACAACTGAAAAACAGAAGTAATTTTAGAGACCTCTACCCAACTATGCTAACCTCTAACCCAATAAGTATGGGGAATTATATAAATTGATACTTTATATAAACTGAGCGCATACAATTTGCATGAAACACGGATTTCACGATCAAACGGCTCAATCGAATACCTGTCAAGGTAAGAAGTTGTGGCAGGTTGGACGGGCTCCCAAGTTATAGTTGGAATGTATTGAAGTAACAGATTCGGCTGTCGGTATTGCTCCAGCCACTCCCAAATTCAATTAATCTTAGTTCGGATTAGTTCCCCTTTAACGATCCACGGTCAGACGTGACTGTGTCCTAATGCTATTCCGATAACTCATTATGTATTCAATATTTCATATTTCCTTTGATGATATTGATGTCTTAAATTTACGAGTGTATTACTTATTACAATAAAACCGCTTTTAAAGATTCTATCGCGGTTTATTTATTTATTTAAGCCCGACGTTTCAGAAGCTTTATAGCAACCATGGTCACGGGTGTACTGAGATGAATGATGTCATGATGTTATATGCGATACAATCCATAAAAGTAGCTTTATTACTTTGAGGAAACAAGCGATCAGGTGAGGAATGATCCACTCAGTAGTGGATCCGACGGTAGGGGATTGATATTCATCGGTAGAAGTGTACATCCAGCTTTGAATGAGGAATGAGGACAATGAATGAAACAAATAGATGAATACCATGCAGAGGTTAATGACCCTCAATATTAAAGAAGCAAACTAAAAAAATTGTAGCACCTTGTGGTAAGCGACTATATCTATAGGCTCACTAGACGAATACCGTATTTTATTCTTTGGAATAAAAAAGTCATAAAGTAAATAAAATCATAAAGTATATACAGTAAGTTTTTTTTAACCAAAATGAAAGTAACAAATAATATTACTTATAGACTCCAACGTTTTTTTATAGTGGGGGCAAAGTAGCAGTCGGAGCCAAAAAATAGCACAAAACACGATTGCATAGCTGTGACTTTAGCGGGAACTAGCCCCTAGCTCGTGCTAGCCCAATTCGGCTGCAATGCAGCAGGCGCTACCCCTTACAGTTACATAAAATTGATAAAGCACTTACTTAATTATATTTAACTTCAATAAACATAGAATTACTAACTCAAGAGGTGGAATAGCGGAGATATAAGCGTAGTCCGGTCCGTAATGAAACTAAAGCTCTCTGCAGACTAATAAGATAATTTGGACCGGATCGGCTTACCCGTCGGGAATCGAACCGCTTCCTCCTAAGGAGCAGATTTATTAGAAGCCTGTATCTAAATACCGGTGGGATCTTAGCTCGACTTAAACCCTCGATTTCATTTGCTCTAAAGCCTTTGAAATTCAAGTTTTAACTGTCTCTAATTCATTTAAGTATTGAGAAGGATTATATCACAATTAAGTATATCAAAAAAATATCACAAATATAAATAATCACAATTATATACTTAGAATATGATTACCAATATTTTCTTTTCTAATGGTGTTTGATTGAAGTATTTTATTTATAAAATCTTCATGTAAATGTGGCATAATTAAACAATTTGCTGGCAATTTATTCCAGGGTTTAATTAATACCAGCGGTACACCCCGGCTTCATCTGTGAATAACAGAAGCTGGATGACAAATTATACACTGCAATCTTCCTCGGAAATCTCTCTGTCTAGGCTTAACTGCATGAAAATCAGCTCGCTTGAGCTCGATTGATGAATGAACCTTTATAATATATAGTCTATACATTGGAATAACATATAGGCTATACAAATAATAAATTTTGCACGTGATTTTGTCTGTACTATATGTAGATGAAGTCGCGGATGATAGCTAGTATTTAATATATTTAATGAATCTATAATAATAATTAATTAACTGATAAGTAACCCTGTACATACACTCGCCGATGTGATATCATATCATCATCATCATTATCAGCCCTTATCGGTCCACTGCTGGAACTCAATGAACGCCAAGACGACTGATCTCCTGCTACTCGCATCCATCCCGGCTACTGCATGCGAATCGTCTTCCCACCTGGTGAAGGGTCGACCAACACTTATTTTGTGTACAGAACACTAAACAAATTACACCCTTAAATGCTATAAATCAAAAGAATAATAAACAGAAAGAGAGTTTGTGAGTTTCTTTCATCGGTCGCAAAGTTTCGAGTCGAGAATTTGCCGGGAATGAAAACAAGAGCGGGCGGAACTGCAAACGACTTCCGTTCGACGAATCTAACTGCACGTACACAAACGGATTTCGCCAACTTTACTCAACTCTAAATAGTCTTAAATTATTTTTACAAACAATACATTTTTAAAGAAAACACTAGAGGAACACAGTGAAATGTAGTCTCTATTTTCACATAGAAGAGTAATTTAATTATTTATTATTCTATAGTAGTATAAATATAACAGTCAATACAATGTGCAGTTATTGCGATGCGGATGTGAAATTTTCCATCTGTAAGAGACAATGCCATGCTGCATTGCAGCCGAATGGGTCGGCTCTTGCTCACATGTAATCAAAGTGGAAGCTTTGTAAACTACAAACTGTGATAAGAGGGCAACGCATCAGCATGACAAATTCTATGGGGATCGGGAGTCGTCAAAAGGCTCATATTCTCGTTTGGCCCCACATACTATATATATATTCGATGATTTTTTTTTAATAGCAAAAGAAAAATCAGAGTCTTTTCATGACTTTCTGGACTACCATGGATATTCGCATGATTGTTACGCAGATGCATTGTCCTCCTATCACCCCCCCCCCCCCAATAGGCCACCGGCTGCTGAGCGAGAGGTACTTCCCAGGTCATGCCGGCCCAATTCCGTTGCATAGGAGGATATAGTGTCATGTCATGGCATGGCATACACTAGGTATGTAGTTTAACAAAATGGCAGCGCGGTTGTTACATAATAACTGATTTTTTTTTAGGTTTTAGGAAAAGGTAGTGCCATGCATGGCATGACACTAAATCCTCCTATGCAACGGAACTGGGCCGACCGGGGTGGTACCTCCCGCTCAGATAATACCGCCGTAAAGTGACATTTCGGTGTCACGTTTCGTGCGGTTTGTGAGTAGCCGTGGGCCACCGGCTACAAACAGGGGGGGGGGGGACAGAGGGCAAGGCATCTGAATAGTAACTATGTAGATGTTCATGGGCGTCGGTGGTCGTAAAAAGCATCGGATTTCTGGTTTTCCCCCCTATGCTATAAAAAAATAATGCAATCGAGAAGATGAACAAAAAAAATTACTTCACACTTTACAGCCAGACGTCAATTAATCGCTAAGTTAAGATCGAATAAAGTCGAGGTGTGAATATCAGTGTAATTAAACGCGCATGATGCACGGCAGACGACCGGCCGGGCTTCCGGGTGAATCGATTAAACGGCATAACCGGATTACTGACCGGCGGCCGGCCATCTGCGACGGTAACTGGACGTTATTAATTTACCATTAAAACATGTTTATGGTGGACATTTTCTAACTAACAGCGCTGTGCGACGAGAGTGAATTGCAATTGTGTACTTCAAGAGAAAACGTGCGTAAAATAACTAGTATCGCCCTGCAGTTTCACCCGCACAACTCCGGTACTGTCAGTCGTAGCGTCATGGTATATCACCTACAGCCTTTTTCGATAAATGGACTATTCAACACAAAAATATTTTTTCAATTGTGGCTAGTAGTTCCTGAGATTAGTGAGTTTAAATAAGCTCATCAGCTGTAGCAATTACATATTAGCTACCTAAATATTTTATAAAAAGTATATCTGTCATCTTTGGCTTAGACTCCGGGTGTGCTCGGTGTCGAAGGAATGACACCCTTTCTTTTGCTGGATGTTGAGGACGGAATGATGGCAGATGCCATCTGCCATCACTAAATGATAATTAAATAGTTTTTTTATTTTCCACCGGGAACCTATATATTCGTGATATAAAAAATATCAAATATGTCATGAACAATTACTAACAATATAAAAGGGTGAGTTCATGATTTCCGACGCCAAGTTTCATATCTTATGTTTCGAATTTTTTTTATTAATGTTAAAATGTCTTGATTCTCTTATGTGTGCATTTTGATAGTAGTTTTGAAATGATCTGAACGGCTAATAATTTGATAGACCATATCATTATTGTATCAGTTTGAATAGTCTATGCCACGTGTGAAAATTGGGTGTTAAATTCTACTTTATTGTAACCGAGTTTATATGTTGCCTGAATTTAGTTGGCTGAGCTAAGAGAATAGGAAGGGATCCTGTTGGTTGTGTGTTCCTTTTCAGAGCTCTACTCCATTCTTTGTTCCCAAGTTTGGATCTAATATGAAGATATGATGTCTGTATAATCTTCCACTATTGAGTTTAAGGATTGAAGAACAATCGGCGAACAAACAGTGGATGAAAGTATAATTGAATATATAAGAAGCTCCATTCAGGCTGCAGGAGCGAGACTCGGACAACTGCCAGATAAGACTCCGTACCCTCACTTTTTACTATCCCTTGTTGAAAACTGTATTGATTCCATTGTTTGTTTCTTGTACTATTTTAAGTTTAACGCCCAACTCCGTATAGAATTAAATTGTCTTAAATTGTAACACAGCTTGATATTTTATTAATATAAACTTTACTGACATCCTGCTTTGCAACCCGGTTAGATACCTCTCGCTCGCATGATAACGCCGTAAAGTGACAGCTATTTTAGTCATGATTCGTACGGTTTGTGAGTTTCCGGTGGCAATTATTGATCTTTTATTTATCCGTAGGTACTACGGACGAAATCCGACAGAGCTACACTTTTATTATAGAGTTCACATATAGCGTAGTACATATACTCGTATGGTACAGGAAATGTCTTAAAGTACAAATGCACAATTGATGCTAAAGCAGATTGTGTTGCCCGGCCTCACTCCCGCAATCAGCCTCCGGCTACCAACACATGCAATGGAGTTCCAACTATTATAAGAAACGTTCCCTTAAACAATAGTTCACGCCAAAATTTTGTGAAAATAATGTGCTTCTGCGGTGATGTCGGCCCAATGAAATAATAGTTCTACCTCTTAGAAAAAAATGTACCTCATTACAACCTGTTGGTATATGAGTGAACTCACAGATTCCAGCAGTCTTTGTACATATTCTAAAAGCGTTTCAGCTATATTGGGGTATCTTTGAACAATAAACATGTGGGTCAGTAGGGGAGTAGAGTAGGGGTTGAAGTTATTTATACTATAGACAAACTGTTTTATTTTCACTTTTACCGGACTGTGTCACACGGACATTTTCGAGGATACGTACGTATGTACGTTATTTTCTTTTTTATTTGTCTAAAGTTCGAATGAATTTATAATCAAGCGAATAATCACTTTTATTTTTAGCATCATCATTTGTAGACGAGATGCCAGCCGATATACACACACACTTGCATCTAGCCCCACTGGAACAAATAAAACCAAAGGTTATTATTTTGTATTTGTGTATTGTATACTAGCCTACCCACGACTTCGTCTGTGGAAATTCGGAATGCTTCCTGATAAATTAATAGGAAATTAATGTAACCAATGTTTATCTCAAGACCCTCAAGTATCTCGTTATGAAATTTCATCTCAATAGTTATAGCGGTTTAGCTGTGATGATGACAATTTATAATAATATTCTGGATTATGTGGCTATCGGTAATATTTTTGTGAGATTGATGGAAAACGGGCAGGTGGATTAATAAATATACATAAACATTCGCAAGACCAGTCGTCTTGCAGACACGCGGCCTTTAAGGAATAGGTATTTTCTATTCTGACTATCCCCACCAATGGCTCATCTTATACCTCTACTTTTACTATCTTGTTTTTGAATCCATGAAATAACACAAGTGTATTTACACTTTAAAACAATAGTTGCAGTATATCGGAGAACGAAATGAAATAAGTGTATTGTATATGTTAAACAGTTTTCTTCGGACTTGGACGTAATTGTGGAAGCTAAAAAAAGCTATGAGTGATCGTTGTGCAATGACTATGTACGGGCTTAAACGCTGGAACGAACACTTACTCTCCCACAGATGGGAGAGAAGCATCCCGATATGACAGCTATAACAGGTGATGAAAATCTGATGATGATAAAGATTTTTTTGTAACACTACGCAAAGCTATAGCACAGTTACGCACTTAACTGCTGTGCATGCCGCATGCACAGCAGTTAAGTACGTAACTGTCTGCCAAACTAGCCAGAGACCGTTAGTGACGTCATCTCCAACGGTCAAGCCAGAAAACATAAATGTCCTTATAGTTTTTAAGAGGCTATAGCACACTATAGCAAGTGCACACTCTTGCTCTAGTTCAATCGCTCCTATTTCTCTCATATCCCAATAAAAGTGATTAAGTGAGAGTACGTGTTGGATGTTACCCTTCCGTTTCAATACATAATCATTGCCCTTCCATGAAAGACGAGCAAAGACATAACATAATGTAAATCATCGTTGCCTAATCGAATCCATCCCGTGTAGGTCTAATCAAGTGGCTTAATGACCTGTATTCTAACTACAGGGTACAATCTGAAAGCCGTTGTCTTACATATTCATAGAAGCAACTTAAGGCAGGTACGTGTAATTTATTCAAAGGCAGCGGACATGCAAATTGCTGGGGAATATCGGTCATGTTTACGTCAGATTTGAGTGAAAATTATTACGGAGTCGCCAACCTCCTTGACTGTGCTTTGAATTATATTACTTACCTGCCTTTGGTGAATAATCCTTTAGAATTCAAGATACGATTGAACTGTCTAGAAATTTTGATTAATTATTAATAACTATATATATATATATATATATATATATATATTCCTCCTCCCCATTCAATCGGATTCGTAAGTAGTTTCGAAAATAGGAGATTTATTTTGTATTCTTCATTATAAAGGCTACGTAAAACGTAAACCTTCAAAACACAGTGTACGGAAACACAACATTTTTAGTGTGAGTGTATTGCACTCAACGTAGCAAGTCAAGCTAAATTTGCCTGCCACGACGATGCCATTTAGTAGAATCACCAGATGGCATCTCAGCAGGTGATACGAAACATTATCTACTTTATGCAATATGGATTGATACTTCGTGCCATACGGCACAGTGCGATATTAAAATGTTAGCGTTAGACATCTGTAACTGGTAGATATGGTAATGACCTGTACGTACTACCAATATGATAATTGACGACCGGCTGGCTTAGTTGGTAACGTGGCGGTTAAGAGCGCGTGTTACACCAGAGGTCGCGGTTTCGAATCCCGCCTAGATCATGGATGTTTATCATATATGTATTATATGTATTTCTATAATAGAAATCTTAAATATATATGATATTTCTTAAATTTAAAGAAAATATTAAATATATTTTCGTTGTCTTATACCTGTAACAAAAGTCCTTACGTACTTAAATAATAATACGGTACACGTAAAACGGTACTTAGCACAGGGCCAATTATTATTATTATTAATTAGCTATTATTCAGTATTACATTTTTTTATTAAGAGGGGAAACGAGCAATCGGAGCCTCTTTTACGACTACCAACGGCCATGAACATCCACATAATTACTATGCCGATGCGTTTTTTCCTTTTGCATAGATAACCGATATCTGCGAATTAGAATATCTGCCAAATTAGAATTTTTTGCAAAGATTCTAATTTTACATATATATCGATGACTAAATGAAATAACCATATATTTTCTATCGCATTAAAATGCATGGCTCCCGTATAATAAGTTATCAAGTAGGTGAACCGTACGCAGCTAGTCGTAAAGACAAAACTTACTGGCGTTATATAACTTCGACGTGAAACGATGTGTATTATTTAATAAGATTGAAAGCAAGATTAACAAAACACAAAACATGTAGAGTCTCCATGAATTAGTAACGAGATCTCTGAAGGTATGTTCGAGAAGACGTCAAGTCTCAAGACCCTTCGACTTTCTCACTCATGTGTTTCGTGATAATTAACAAACGATTGAATATTAATGTTGTTTTGCCTTTTGTTCTATGCACGAAAGATATCAAAATAAGTCTTATATGTTATTTATTGATAATATGAGAGGGCGTATGACCAGTCGGAACCCTCTAGAGACGACCACCGCCCATAAACTTTCGCTTAAAGGTTGTGACCTTGCCATGGGAAACGCCGATCAACTTGAAGGGGTATGTTGATGTTTTCATACAGTAACTTGAATACATGATATATAATTAATACTATTTCCAGTATGTATTAACTCACATTCATCGCCATAAAAATGCTTCGATTAGCACGATGTTTTCCAAAACACGACTGGTTTTGACTACATTATTATATATACTTGAATATTTTTTTCACGATGTTTGACTGTCTCGTACCCTAGTGGTTAGTATTTTCAACCTTAGCCTGGTCCTGGGATGGAGTCATTGATGTTGGACCAAAGTATCTCTGATGAAAGAGAATGCCGCCGTGGCCGAAATTCGTCTAGTAATTTGTATATCTGATATCGTATAGACAAAACTGGAGATATTTTATATAATTTAAGTTGATTATAAACAGTGGAAATATTATTAAAATTATAAAACAAAGACTCAAACGCTGTCTGTCTGTGATTTTTCCAAAAACTACTTAGATATAGAGCTATTTTCGAGGAAGGGTTTTAGTGCATAATTTGTTGATGTTACAATCCGGCCCTTTTTATTCATGGGTAAAGTCAGGCGGGTTGCTAGTATAACCAAAATAAAATTGCATCAACACATTTACCGGCTAATAATGGCGAAATAAAAATTATTGCGTGCAAATATATAAGTATAAACTTATTACAATATGTGGACTGAGTCCACCCGTGACCGTGGTTGTTGTAAAGCTTCTGAAACGTCGGGTTTTTTTTAATGATTAAATAAACCACGATAAAAATCCGTAAAAATAGTTTTATTGTGGTGAGTAACATTCGCGTAAACCTAAAACATCAACAGGTGTAAATTTAGCTTATTAATGTAAATAATATTGTAAATATTATCTAAAAAATGATATAAGATAAATAAGCTCAAATATGAATATTTACATTGTATTAACACGAGCACTGATTACGAATAACTTAAGTAATATTAACGTATTCCTAGCGGCTTATCGTCTGCTAGGTCTTTATCGACGGTTGCTATCTTGAGTGCTAATTTCTCAATGTTATCATAAAGCTGAGGAGATTTGCTGTTCAACAATAAACTATGCTTATCTTGCGGACAAGGAGTTGAGCGAAAGGGCCAGCTTACCCTCGCAAGGGACGTTTGGGGCTAAGTGAGATCCCACTTAAGCAATTATCTTAGGCGTGTACGCCATGGCGCTATGATATAGCGCCTTAAGCGTTACATATTGTTGTTTTGATTCACAGACATAATGTTTGTTATGGTTATTTTGTGTAATATCGCGTTTATCTATGACTGCATTTATAGTATGTAAGTAACCTATCATAGTAGATCCTGCTATAACTGACAACGAAAGTTATAACAAAAAATATTGTTATGCTTACTTTTTTCTACTAAATCACCGTACATTTAACAACTTACTAACCACATAACATTCATTTGTGACTGGTCATAAATGTGTCACTGGTCATTAAAAACCATTAAATTATAATCTCACATTTTTATTATAACTTGCGACACGATAAGGACATTGGATTTCTGTAGTAAACTACGTGTATGTGAATTTAACAGAGAATAGACTGACTAATTTATAATCGAGTAACTACCAGTGGTATGTGCTTAAATACTCGAATGTTTTGTAATCATTGCGTGTCAGTAAAATATGTAGCCTCACTTGTTTTAGCCACCACACTATATTACTAATTAATTATGCAATTTAGTTAAACTTAATCATTAGTCGCCTCTGTGGTGTAATGGTGAGGATGTCGGCTGTTAAGCACGTTAGCCGCGTGGGGTCCTGGGTTTGATCCCCAGGCAGGCAACTGTTACTAAATGTTTCTCCGATTATTCTGAGTACGCATTACATTATCCGGGATTGTAATGTGCCCGAAGTGGCCATAGGCTTGCTACCTATGATATCATGGGCCTCCTTACTTTGGCTAATCGTGGGTGTTCTAGTATATCTACTTACCACAACTCGTAAGTAGATGTAATAGTACACCTCTGCCTACCTCATCGGGGATAACAGGCGTGAAGGTACTTTTTTTATTATGAGAGACATACATCAACGATATATTTAACAAAATTAGATGCAGAAAGTAAGCAAATTACATGAAAATCTAAGTATTCAACATTATTGACATGTTTTGTCATTAAATCTGACGCACTTAAGTAGATTAACATTACTCATGGATCACAAGAATTGTAAAGTGATACAAAGTCATACACAAATGTTAGTATCACCACGAGTGCAACACAAAATGTAACATAAAAGCAAAAAATGAAAACCGAAAATAGTTGCTTTTTGTTTTTTTTTTAATTAATTTAAAAAAAAAACTTTAACTTTATTTCGCGCCTTATAGATAGGCGTAGGCTAGACGCTACGACGCTACGACGATTCGTAGTACGCTTGCACTACCAGTGCCAGAGAGATAATTTCTCGGTGCCTCATGGATGAAACAGTTATTCAGCATTTGATTCTCCTCTTAAATGAAATATCGTCGCTTATTTCGAGTTTACTTCTTAAGCAACAGCATTCATGGGCTGTGATGGGATATTATCGTGAGAAATAATAAACGCTCTGAATACGTAATTCAGCTTTACCGTGCTTACGTCTCTCACTTTAACTCATCGTCTCGTTAAGCTGTAAAGTCCAATCAGGTATTAATGCTGACTCAGAGGTTTTTTCATTGTATAATTCAATTGAACATGATATAGACTTACCTGAAAATGTTTCATGTATAATGCGAATTAATTGTGTTTAGAAGTCTAAACCTCGCGAAGCGTCGGTTTCAGTTTCAACAAGTAACGTGCGCTGGCATGCCTTTGTGTTAAGTTAGACCATATCTAAACTGTGTAGTTGTTTCGCAAAGAGCCACTCCACGACTTCGGCCGTGGAATGCGAGTTGCTTCGGCAACAAGCGCTCAGGTAGAAACTGTGGTAAATTTGATTTGTACATTCTATATAATACGATGTGTTGTGTCGCAGTTTGAATGTTTACTGCACGTAGGATTTCATTTAATATACGAAGTAACAATGTTATGTTATATTCGTAATATTTTTATATTTATAAAAATAGAATATGATCTTTAAACATTAATATAAAATACCAAGATGCACAGTCGGCATCTCAAAATCGTCCGTATAAAAGTGTGTACATGTCATGTTATGCACTCTATAAGAAGGTCGTGTCTGCAAAAAAATATATAATATATATCATAATCTTTCATATATAATCTGCCTTGTGAAACGAATTAAAATCACATGCGTAATGGCTTTACATAAATATTAACACCTTACAATGACAGTTAAGCTTGAGATCGTATCTTGTATTTTTGTAAATCAATGTCTTTAGATCAAAGTTTAAAACAATATATTTATGAAGGTATCTTATATTTATTTCTTTGTAAAAAAATATTTCTAGAAAATACGAATCTTATACTGTTTGTATTATTACGTTCACTAATTAGACAATGGGATTGAAAAAAAATTAAAATATAAATATATAATATTATTATAATAACTACCTATTTTATATTGTTTTGATTTAAGTTGTTGTTTTATCATTAACTCTTATCTACAATTTTAATAATATTTAATTTGCGACTGACAAAACGAATTAAATATTGAAAATGTTTGCTAATTTATTAATTGTTTCATACTTTTAACCACCAGAATTAATTTACAAGGCGTAACCCATGTACTAATTTCATGAGTAAAGAATATTTCATAACAATAAATAGCAGACTATAGAAATTAACTTCCAATTAATATCCGAACCTTGCAAATGAGCGAACAATCTCAAATATTGAATGCTACAAAACGGTCTATTGCGAACCACTGGAAAGTTTTCCTTTGACACGGCCTCGCGTACCTTGGCGAACATCTGAACAATCGCCGCCTAACTTTGCACTCGAACTTCCAACAAGCTGAACTACTTGGTCTTCACGTACCAAATACACAACGATTAAACACGTGTTACAGCTAATCTAATGATTATATTATTATTCGATAACAAATATAATATATATTAACAGTAATCATAATAATGGCTGTGTACCTTCAAACAATTGATAAGTATGGCAATGTTGAGTGGTTGCCAGTCGATGTTGTTGCGATCAATAAAAATCTTTCTTTCCTTCTTCTTTCATTAATAATGTCATTCTAGCGTAATTTCGGTCACGGTGGCCATGCGAAACAGGACGGCATAGCTGTTCCTTTACAGCGGTACCATGTCAGCGAGAGGTATTTCCCCGGCCGGGAAAGCCCAATTCGGCTGCAACCCAACATGGCACTACCTCTTGTTTTGGTGAGTGGTAAACGAGGACAATGTATTTTCATAACACACGTTGGTGTGGTAACTTGTGTGGTTCTCCTGTACAATATAAACAATAAATCATCATAAATTTGGTGAGCAACAGTGTAAAAGAGGTAAGTGAGTACGCGGTGGCACATTTTTGGAGAGGAGCATTAAAAGAGGTCAACGAATTTTTATAACCACTATGCGAATCTTTATGAGCGTGGGTATTTATCAAAACGCTCCAACTTCTCGTTTGTCCCCATTCAATGTATATAAAAAAATGTCCAGTCTTGTTGTGGAAAGTTTCCGTACTCACTTCTTTTTTCGTCATCTGCAGACTGCAAACCTAGTGAGTCATCCGGGACAGAGTATGTCACGCCTTAGGCTTTCACATCGCGCCGGTGTTTTAACTAAGAATACGACTCTTACATGAGATCTATTTTCTCGGTATTGGCCCTAAACATCTCCATTTTAACAAAGGCATATTTTTGTGTGTGTATGTAATTTTCTTCACTTTTAAATTTTTTACCTTTTTCACATTTATAAAATTGGCGGACATGCAGTGTATAAATGATGGATGCCCTGTCATTATTGTTAGTAACAATTGTCGTGACATTCGATTGGATATAATCACACATAAATCAAAGCGTCTTCTCGAGAGGTCGAATTAATTTGTGATTGATTCACAAAGCCAGTGGCTTGTGGATTCCACTACCACCCACGCCCACCCCGACGCCTCCACACGTGAGCATCAGACAAAGATACGAAGTTCACGTCAGCTAAGGTTTGCTGTACAAAATTTATATGAAACTTTGCTGCTAACTTGTAAACTGTGCGGGTTCCTTACGTCGAATTTGACTTTAATTAAGTATTACTGTTGCTAAATAGGATTATATTTGAGAATATGCTAGTTTACAATAAGAAATAAACTATGTAAATTAATGCAAAAAAAAAGTATTTATAATTTTTAAAAAGTAATGATAATATAAATTATGTGTTCTATTATGTTCCACATCAGTTCTTAGTCAGGTTGACTGAATAGTGAGGGACATGGGGATGGGGCCTTAGGAAATTATATTTAGCTTGATGAGTATTTACTGTTGATATGATATTCAAGGGTCATATTCAAAGGTCAAGGATGTTACACATCTGATGCCGGCCACTCTAGGCTCCAGCCAAACCGTAACATGTACCAGCTAACTACACAGCACCTGCAACACAAGTCCTTACTGTACTTACCACAGGACTAGGCTAACGTCCCCAACATGGTTCAAGCCTTGTAGTGGTGGTGGGGTTTAGTAGCCTGGGGTGAACCCAGTAGAAGCTAATTGAACCGAGGGGGATCATTGCACCCCTCTTATAAGAAGGGGGGGCTTAAAGATCAGGAGGAGGAATCGCTCTCGTTACCCCTCTTATAGGAAGGGGGGACCTAAGAGCAACAGGAGATGGCGCTTTTGCGCACGGGGCAAGGGGCGAGGATGGGATTCTCACCCCATTGCACTGTCCAAAAGTCGGTGGGGTTGTCCTGTAGTGCTGGGCAACCCCATCTGTGGAGGTGGAGTTGGTCCCTCAGGGGGCTGACAAGCCGTCGAGGTGCACTGATGATTGTTGTTCCGGGGCGCCTCACCAAGGGCGACACTGATGGCCCTCGCGGTGGTTTTTGTGGGTATTCGGCGCTACCATGTGCCGCGAGTCCCACACACCACTGAACTTTCTAGAACGTCATTATGAAACTTCAATAATGTAACCAAAGATATGACAAAATATATCAAAATAAATCCATACGTCGCTGCAGAAATTATTGACAACTAGTTGTCCCGACGCATGTTGTTCTATCATAATTTTATTTTGCTCTCATTCATCATTATAGGCCGTTTCATTAAAGAAAATAATCTTAAATGGCGTCTTCGTCTTATATGACAACCTATAAGCCAGTACTGGAACGAGAAATAGAATCGAATTTTTTTTTTTTATTATTTTAAGTTTATTGTTATTTAATGTTTTTCAGTTTGCTTACTTCTTAAATTGTCGTTATTTTTACGTGTTGTCGCTTGTTGTTAGATTAAACGTCATTTAACATTACTCTTCACTATTTTTTTATTACAATAAAACTACTTTTACGGATTTTATCGCGGTTTATTTAATCATTTATCTAGCCCGACGTTTCAGAAGCTTTACAGCAACCATGGTCACGGATGGACTAAACTTAGGACATCAATATTTTTTTATCTATTGTTGGCGTCAAATGAGAAGCCGGAGCCATAGGGGACTATCAGTGATAACACTTGTATCCGTTAAAGAGGTAACATATTGGTGATATAGACACAAATTATAATTACTCGACAAATTGTCAGGTTAATATATCATGTTGATGTCTATCATGATGGAAGCATGAGTATTAAACAAAATTCTAATATACCGGCCACCATTATGATGTTAATATATAAAGATATGGCTAGACTTTTTGTTGACGCTACCGTCGCTTGTGTCAGCGAGAGTACATGTCTGCCATTTATAATTATTTTTTTACTAAAAAACCTAGAATTTATAACTTTTATTTTTTTGTAAATTAATGAATTTTTTGCTATATTTCGTGAAATATCTGTGCGAAGTTGGGATGGACGGTTAGTATTTCAATAAATGTATTTGAGAATCGTGTCGTTCGCTGTATAAAGGCGGCGCTTGATCAGATTGACGTGATAGCGCTGCTCCTGCTAAGATATTCCGAGACGTTGCGAATGTTCACGGCCAGTGCTCCATTATTCACTCCCTTTTTGTACCTTCCCATACACCCGACGTTTTCAATGCTAATTAACTCCAAATTGTGCAAATACAGGTAAAGCTTATATAAGCTTTGTAAAGTCTTAATGCTAGGATTAAAACGAAGCACGTTACTTATAAAGCACGAAAAGTTTTCAATAAAATTTTCAGCTACTCGAAAATATATTTTTGTGGTTATATAAAAAGTACTGTAGAAGTACTGTAGAAGTCTAGCGAACGAAAATCCGGCATCCGTCGCGGCATTCATGTATACGACACAGGTGCTTGAAAAACTCGAGTTTTGTGTAAATGAGTGGGTGGGTGGGGCACGCATATGGCGGGAGGAAGTGACGCGCATAAATCTGTGCGACGGTGGCGCCGCGGCCGGAACAGGAAGCGCCGGCGTCGTTTGCCGCATTGTGCTATCGGCCGTCGGGCCGCGCGGACGTCTCTTTGTAAACGTCGCTTTATGGAGGCACTCATTCACGAGATATGGGACCCTATCAGGACTATTGTCACGCCACCTTTATGTTGATGGCTTAAGTAGAACGTCGTTTACTCTTACGGCTATACCTGAGGGTGAGAGCTGTTTGTTGTTAGATTGTACATACATATATTTACTAAATTTACTTAAGTGGTCATATCAGATTACTTTAAAAAATACTGCGTTTTCAAATATATTAGTTAAATCACGTTTCAGGCTAATCTATATATACATAGATAAAATATAGTCCATAGAGCTGTCTGTCTGTATGTATTTTAAAAACTACAGAGATGAAAACACCTATAGATAGAGCTATCCCTGCGAAAGGTTTTTAGTTTACAATTTGTTTGCCCATTCACGAGCGGAGCCGTGACAAATCGTTATAGATAAAAAGTTACGTCGATACATTTAACCGTTTAAATTTGTATACTTTCTTCTCGGGGCAGATATTACTAATCAAAAATATATGTACATGGATGACGCTTCAACTTTGATAATAATTTAAAACGATAGCCCTAGGTGTCGTTGTGATCGTTGTTCTGGAAAATGTAACGATCATTGCGTGAATCAACCCGGAGTCCGGTTTGATTCACGCAATGATCGATACTTTTTTTTTGCATCCGAACGCCCATACAATATTTAATTCTACATACGACACTGTTGGAACATTCTGTAAAGTATTTTTGATTCGATATTATGTATTACATACTTATTCATTCCGATGGCTCACTGAGCCGAAATAAATCTAAAGTAGATTATCACCAGTTTTAAACCAGTTCTAATTTAATAAAATAATAATAGAAAACATAAACAAATGGGTAGATCTCGTCCGCCGAAATTTATATTTCTTTAATTTTTATTGATTCTTTAAAAAATGTATTGGCTTTGTAGGGGCACCGCTCTGTGTGAGTATCTATGTAACTTAAATGTCTCAATGTGTGTACATGCCGATGTATGCAAAGGATAATTAATCAGTCAGTGACTAATAAAGTGTTGAGGGAACGTCGTGTTCATTCCGCTTGCCCTTCTGATGTGCGGCTGTTGGTATACACCGGTGGATCAATAATCATCAGTCATAAATAAATACCCCCCGAACACACTCGTATACACAGGCCGGCGCATAATAAGGTGTCATTTACTCTCAGATATTTTGAATCGCTGGATAAGTTATTTGTAGACCTATCCTAAGTAGCTAAAAGCTTTTTATGTGGAAAATATAATATTTTTTATTTTATCTAAACATTGAATCATAAATATTTGTATTTGGGTTTTTTATAGCATAAGGGGGCAAACGAGTAACCGGAGCCTTTTGATGACTATGGCCGCCCATTGACATACGCATGATTGTTACGCAGATGCGCTGCCCTCCTGTCATCCCCCCAATAAGCCACCTCTCTCACAAACTGCACAAAACGTGACAGCGACGTCACTTTACGCCGGTATCAAGTGACCGAGAGGTACTTCCCCGACTACTCACAAACCGCACGAACTGAATATGTCATTTTAGGGCGGTATCAAGTGAGCGGTCGTGCCGGCCCAATTCTGTTGCATAGGAATCCTCCTAAAAAGTAGTGTTATGCAGCATGCAAGGCACTACCTCCTCCTATGCAGGATGGTACTACCTTTCCGTTTTATGAAATGATTAAAGGATACCGTTATAAATTTCTGAAATCGTACGTATATTAAATCTGGGCAAATTTAATGTAAGGATATGATTTTACGTTTTAACAAAGTCATCATATAACGCTTTATATGGTTTTTTACTGCTTATCCAATAGCTATGTACAACATCTTATTCTAGTAAATAATGGATACAATGCAGTGAGCTGATGTAGGATCACAACTACAAGTCATACTGTAATGATCGAATTTTACCTATTGCATACAGAGAGCACAGAAACTTATTTAAAATGTATATTGGTAACAGTAACATTTAATAAAGAATAGTATAAGTATACAGAGTAACCGAAACTATTTCACAGCATGAGTTCACGCTTGAGGCAATATTTATGGAGCCAAGTTGGGCCCAGCCGTCATCAATCACAAAGTTATAAATAAAACAATAAAAGGTAAGTTTCACCGGCTCCGGCTCTCCGAGGGTCGGCTACTTCTAGCAATATTGGCTCGGAAAATCCACTTATTGGAATAATATGTAGATTACAATAATATCAGAAATATTGCGAGGGACCACTCAATACTTTGTTACGCATTCGTATCGGTAACTCTTTTTTGGGGTTTTCTATTACTTTTTGTCGAAACTTGTAGGGTTTATATGAGAGCGTTTTAGTGAATTAATGTGCCATGGTATTTATTTAGTTTTGGGAATTGTAACTAGGAATGGATCTTGTTGGCGAGATTATATTTAGGAAATATTTGCGGCTCAATGTTGCCAGCGTTGGACATGAAATAATTGTATTTGTTTCGTTATTAGAAAACAAATAATATTACATCACTCTTTAACTTATATTTTATTTCTCACGTGCGAAAGGTCGCATGAATTAGATGCAAAGTATACGTAAAGTTGAACGGCTAGATTCCTATCGTGCCGTTTACTGGGAATCGGCTTTGGATGGTGAGAGACAACCGCTACCTAATTTAAAAATGGTATATTATAAAAACATTGCCCTCCTTTTTTAGAAATCAGGTAATTTGATCTTACATATTATGAGGTAATTTGATCGTTTTATGGCCAGCTTCACGGGTTACTTGTCAAGTAACTATTCGATACTAAGTCTCATTTAATACTCAAATGCTCGGATATACCTCTAATCGCAATCTGTGAAAATTTGTAGTTTACCTGCTTGTTAATTTCCTTTTTGACTAATCAGGAACATGTGAAGTCGGCCTTTAATGTACTTAAAATTATGCAGAATTTATATTTTTTGTTTAAAATATTAATACCTATTTCTCTAGCGGTATAACTCTCACAAAAACCGTTTGGAGTTAGATAGAGATGAATAGTTCTTTTCACGGGGCCGCGAAATATTTTATTTATGATAAACCGTATAAATCATTTTCGCTAACGCACGACTTGTTGCGATAAAAGCCAACGAATAAACTTCTGCGTGATTCCTAAGAGTGATACCGTTCTGGATAGTAACCAAACTTGGTCCTGCTCCTCCAACAATAGCATAATGTGGATAAGACATGATCATCATGTTCTTTTTTATAGTATAGGGAGTTAAACGCGAAATTTGATCCTTCTTACCACTACCAACGCCCATGAACACCCACACTATGCCGATGCGTCGTTGCCTTCCTTTTATATCCCCCCC
>JAFELO010001670.1:482508-527074 GCA_017140195.1 Eumaeus atala
CCCCCCCCCGAGTTTTTATTTATATGACTTATTTAAATCAGCTATTATATCAGTTGTTAAACATGGTACAAATAATTTGTATTTTGTATATCTATTCTGATTTTTCATTCCAACGACCATTATCATCATTATTCGTACCTTAGGATAATGACGCATTAACATTGCAGGTAAATGTAGGTGTAAAAATCCTAGATGCCGATTGATTTACGTAAACATAATACTTTCTAATCAGATTTATTTCTACAACTACATACATAGTATAGGAGTATAAAGTCTAAGAGTTTTATTATTGACATTTACAATTGTCTACTGCTGGGCATGCCCCACCCCCCATGCAGCACCATAGGTCTATACATGTTAATGTAAATTATTAATTATATAACATGTGACTATGGATGACGCGTCGCAAATAGGTACAAAGAACTATTTAATCATTATTTTTTTTACTACAACTACAATATTTTATAGACTACAACATTTTAAAATTACTTTATTATAAATTATTGTAGTTTTTCACTCGACTTACTTGTAATAATAACTGTCATGTTTGTTACTCTTTCAGGCAAAAACTACTAACAGAGTGTGGATAAAATTTGTCACAGACATACACTACAATCTGGTTCATCACTATAATCAAAATAAAAATTACTGATTGGCTCGAAAAAACAATCGTTATCTTGGCATTGACTTTATGCGAGTAATGCCACTACTTTATGTCATAATTAACACAGACATAGGCTACTTGCAGGAAAAAAAAGCAAGTATATCTACAACTTTCCAATGCAACATTGAATGAGTTTTTTCTAACATCATCTTCTGGCCTATATGCCACTTGTAATGCGTTTAATATTTCATGATATGGCCGCGGGCTCCGTCGATATCTGCGGCGCAATAAATAACGAACAAAAAGCAGCGGACGCGAGGGGCGCGGGTTCGAATCAAACCTATCAATATATTATTAGCTTCGTGATGCCTTTTTGTTAACTATTGCCTGTCATACTTTAATGGAAATATTTTGCTTCCATATTTGGTTTGTATTTACGGTCTGTCTGATATTTTCTGTTTAGAGTTGCTTATCAGTTTAAGTAGAATGACAATAAATATGCTGTAGTTAATTAAATGCAATCGTTACAAAAAAATAATGGCCGAATTACTTTTAATTTCTTGTTTTGAAAATTATTGGCTACGTGTAAATTGTGAGCAAACCATATTATGTTCATCTACAGATTTGTTTATTTTTTTCTTTTGAGGGGTGATTTTTACTCTTTGGAGGGGTGGAGGAATCGATCACCATCGGTATGACAAGAAAAATTGTACATGTCTATGGGCGAAGGAAGTCGCCAAATGTTAATATCGTATAAAATTAAATGTCAATATCGATATACTTTCCAATCTATTAGATAAATAAAGAATTTTTATCATTAAAACATTTTAACTTTTACATTACTGTGTTTTTCATTACAATCTTTTACATTACATTAAATATTAAACTAATTAAAATATTAGAAAAATGGTAGAAACATCTTTTTTAAAATATAAACTGTAATTAAATTATAGGAAACAAGACAAATCGGCATGACTCGCGACGTTTAGCAATAGGCCTGGCTTGAGCAAGATTAGGGAACTGACGTAGAAATGATTTCTTTTATGTGTTGTAAAAACTACAGACCTCACATCTAAACAGTGTTGTCGATGTTGTTGTCACTTAGATTATACCGTCTAATAATTAAATGGAAATAAAAATAAAAATATTTATTTATTATTGAATTAATTCACGGCTGATCATAAGTGTCTTTGTATAAACACCAAAAGAGTCAATTTGTGTCCAACTTGGATTGGGTTGTTTTGTTGTCTTTTTTCCACTACAGTCGACATCGTAACCAGTCAAAATTAAGCATCATCCAGTAATAAGGTTCTTCAAGAGACCTAAGAGCTTAATTTATTTGATAGCCAGACTACGATTTTAATAATAACATTCCTTGCATGACTATTTTCCATTGACGAACCTCTTAACGAACGTTAGAACAAAGCGCGAATGTTGCAATAATTGGTGCAACCAATTGCGCCGGTATTTGAATTCAAAAGCGCAGCGCCAAATTTATCGCGTGTTTCCGATTTAAATCGTCGAATTAACGACATTGCCGAGCCGCGCTACCTCCTATTACTGTATTTATTTGCGTTGCGCTTGCCGCCCGCCCTGGCCGTGCATTATACACGGTGTTCCCCAAAATACTGTGATTACATTGTAATTATACGTGGTGTGCCGTTGCTCTCCTTTTTTAAAAAATAAGCAAATAAATAAAAATGGCTTTATTTGTAAGGTATTATATAAGGAAAATCATTCAGGAAAATGAAAACATGTGTACACAATTAGATTAAGGAGAGAAGGAAAAAACAACAATTGAAAAAAAAAGCAAACAATCCTATCCCATATAAAAATAAAATAATTAGCCTTACAAAATGGTGAGATACAGCATAAGTTAGGACTAATAGTCCTAACACTGATTTTCAGGGTCACCAGTTTTTTCTTTCTTTCCGGCAATGGTGCTGTGGTTTTAAGCTACACAATGAATACATTTATGATTACACAATAAAACACAAATAATGCATTTGCGATTTCACGGTACAATACAATTAACACATTTACGATATTAGGATACATCATACAACACATCAACACGTCACACATTAAGACCATCACATCAAATTATATTCTTATATATGATTTGCGGGAATGTAGCATACAACTATACATGACATACAAGTACATACTCAATAAATGACATACATAAATATTTTTATATATCACACAGTATAAGATAGTAATAATAATAACAAAGTAGTTTTTGTAGACATAACTACTGACGCAACCTGGTCACAACAGGCCAGGTTTATTCTGCCTAATTTTATTATATATCATTACGTTGCGCGTCCCACCCGCTCTGACTCTATCTACATTATACATGGCGTTTACTAAAAATACTGTGATTATATAACCACTGTATTTTATTTCATAAACATTTTTAAATATAAATAAAGTAGTTCAAGTGATGATTAACTTGACAGGTAGATACATATTTACATAATTTATTCATAATTGTAATAAATAAAGCACAAATAATAATAAATAGATACACGCTGGTCCCACTCTTATATACTCAATACAATTTCAATACTCAAAATTTAGCAAAAACCTCACCAACTTTGGACAGTGCAGTGGGGTGAGGTTTCCACCTTCGTCCCTTGTCCCACGCGCAAATGCGCTGCGTCCTTTTGCTCTCTTGTCCCCTCTTCTTATAAGAAGGGTACAAAGATCAGACGCTTCCTCTGTTCAATTGGCTTCAACCAAGGTGTCTCGAATTACCCCAGACTACTAAGCTCCACCGCCACGACAGGGCTTGAACCGTGGTGGGGCTTAGCTGCAAATCTAGTATAACTAAATCTGACCAAAAATTGTAAAACTATTTTCACACGTGTAATAACAATTCCGAACCCAGAGTAGCTGTTTATAGTTCGAGTATTTCAACAACTCAGCTTATTATTTTTTAACTTCGACAAAGTAATGTATTGATATGTAGTATCCGCAATGTGGATCCGATATATCGTATCTACGGATACGTCAAATGTCTACATAAAATAAAGCAAGGTAACGTTACCAGCTGCCGCTCACTTGTGCCTTATCGTTCTCACACATAAGTTGATTTGAATGGAACTCAGTCGCAGACCAACTTGGCGCTGGATTAAGCGACTAATTAAAGTTGGTACTTTTGTGTACAGTAAATTTATACGTATTATGCAACAATTCATAATTACTCCGCTATTCACGAGACTGAACTGCATTTCGTATTTACTCGTTTGTGATATTGTTGCTAATGTTTTGGAGTTAGAATTTGTAGTGTTGGGAAATGCAATTAGCAAGTGTTGCATCCCTTTTTTATTAATCTCATCATCATCACTAGCAACAAAAAGACGTCCAATGCAACGACATGATATAGACATATACCTTAATATTATGATCTTGCAATAAAATAGCGATGCCCAAAGACATCCACAGAAACCTGAGAACTTTTATTAGTATTATGATAACAATCCGGCTCCTGTTATTCACGGGCGAAGCTGGGGCGTTTCAATAGTTGTATACAAAAAAAATAAGTTATCGTATCTGTACAATCCTTTAAATAAATATTGTTAAGCCGCTAACGGTAACAAAATTACCGACAATTGTAAATATGTCACGAATATATAACATATAAAAGTAAGGCCGAAGCCGCGATCAGCTGCGGAGCTGACAAGAGATCATCTCGATTTACGAGCACAAATCAAACATTTAGTCGCAGGCTGTAAATCAGACTCGCTCTGGACTTACGAGCGATCCGCTTGTTCGTCGCTTAACACGACCGCCTCGAAATATGCTACGAGACATTACTTACAGTGTATGACTTTTTTATCTCGTATAAGGTCATTTGTTGTTCCCGTATGTGCAGTTACAAAGATTAGCTAGTTTTTTGTCTACATTAACTTACATATGGCCGCAAACCACGCGCGGCCCGGTCAGTTAGATATTACATAATCAATAATCATCTAGCAGACCGGGTCACGCGTCTTGCAACCCGCAATAAAAATATTGCGGTCATTAATTGAAGTACAATATATATCACTGCGAAATCTGATAGTCCGATTTTAATTATATTAATTATCTTATTTCATTTAAAATTATCCCAATGTCATTAAAAATGTATAAAATGTAATCGTACAAATATTACTTTCGGAGATTAGCTTGGACAAACATGCATTGTGCAATTTTTTTATATTAACATTTTCTGTTATGTTAGAAATTAAAACCAAATTGATTTGTATTTATGACACAATAGACCGATATAATTGCACTGAAATTAAAATATTCAATTTAGAAGTGTGCAGTTAATGGTTTTTTAAATATTGCGAAGAACGGTGCTTCCATACGTCGCGGAACAATGGCGCGGAAAGGGGGAGAGTGTAATTTATTTTCGAGTTAAATCTTTTGTGGAAATAATATGACATTTCTATTTGAAGTTGGCGGATGATTTATCGGTTGCCTTGTTTCGCTTTCAACCCGATCCGTTCAATTGGCGGTGTCGGTCGCAAACCTACGTGGCTTCAATTTATGGATCGATTAGTGTGCTTCTTTATTTTCGTATGTGACATTGTAGCTGAATAAAGCCGGCACAACAAATAATCCATAGCATATGACACCATGTTTGCTGGTCTTTTAGGGCTTACCGTACAACAATTTCCACCGTGGCAATCACTTGTGAGCCTTTAATATGATCGTAGATTCTAGAAACTTAAATAGAATTAATAACAAAACATGTTTGGTGTGAAACACTTAAAAGGTGACCGCGAGACATTACTTGAGAACGTTTCTACATAATATCACTTAAGTGTGCATATGTTTATGGACAATCACCTAGATGTCATCATAGGTTAGATGCCTTTTTTTCCGTATCAAATAACATTTTTTCCCTATTGAATACTATTACCGCATTCGCACATTACGTATACGTATATTTATTTATTAAAATGGGGCGTAGTGGCCTTGCTTAGAGGAAAGGGGTCACAGTTGACAATTAAAAGTTGATAATAATAATAATACTATAATTTAAACTGTTAAGTTTCTTTAACGCACGGAATCCTAAAAATGGCACACTGAAACAAAATGAAACAGAGAAATGTGCTTGGCGACAAATAAAAGACATAATGACGAAATTTCCAAAGTAAAGAAACAAATTAAATGCTCATATTCGCAAAGGCTTCCATATGCGAAACATTTTTCAATGTTTCGCAACTGCTGGCTCGATAAAGGAGTTTTATATTTTCAATGAAAGAACTAAACAGCAAAAACTCGGTAGCGACGTTAATTCAAAAAGTTGTTTTCATTACTGCACGATGTCGCGGTAGGGTGAGTGCGTGTGCTAAAAGTTACATAAAGCACTGCTAGGAAAAGAATTTGAAGTAGACTAAAGCGAATAAAATAACGACGACAGTCGCGGGATAAAGCCAGCGAACAATTGCTGAATTCCAGCGTCCAAACGTTTTACAGTTGCACTGGGCGATCCACAATCGCATTCATATCTTTTGTAATTTAAACATTCAGATATGCTTTTTGTATCCCTTTAATGTTAGTTTTATATATTGTTATTTTTTGAGGCAAAACAAGACAACATATGCTCTGGTCGTGCGGATTTAAAATAAAAAAACTGAACGAGTTATTAGCCTATAGTAAGTACAATAAAACAAACATATTCAGGTAATATATCAAATTATCTTGACTCTAGGCTGGCGCAATGGTACCATAGCTTAGACCATTGTTGAAGCTGAGGTCATTAGATTTTTATCCATGTTTATACGTATTTTATAATAAAAATCTTAAATATATATAAGTTCCATCACTTTCACTATCCTTGAGCCTAGTGTAATGGAACTAATGGGGTAAACATAGCAGAGCGACATTTAACATCATCATCATTATCAGTCCTTATCGGTCCACTGCTGGACATACACCTCTTTCAATGAACGCCAAGACGGCCGATCTCCTGCTACTCGCATCCATCCAGGACCAGCTACTGCACGGCGATCGTCTTCCCACCTGGTGAACGATCGACCAACACTTCGTTTTAATAAACGCGACTTCCTTAGTGGCCCATCTTTCATCTGGTTTTCTAGTGTATGACAAGCCCATGGCCACTTCAGCGAGCTTATTCTTCGCGTGATGTCGGAAATTTTACTTCTCTTCTTTATAACTTCGTTACGAATTCTATGGGACAAGGAAACTTGCAACATAACCATAAAAATATAAGTTCTTAGTACATATTTTGAACAGAGGACTTTAGTGATGGTCAAGTTTTATCGATAAGTCCACAGATATCTTACATTTACCAATATTTTTTACTGATAATGTATATTTTACCAATATATTTGCCTATATAATAATTTACCAATATAAAGCAAGTATTTTAAATTAATATGCTTCGTAAATTATTTGCTTTAATTTAACTTTTAATTAATAGGTTTGCCGCAGTATGATTCTATAATCTGTATTTGAACGTTTTACAAAATTAACGCACGTATTCATAATATTTAGAACGAATAAAAAGTATTAAATATGAAATGTTCAAATGTTTTTTGTCTCAAAGCGACCCAAACTGCAGGCCGCCAGCGTAATGGCAGTCGTGCCGAAAATTAAAGGATTCCCGCCCGTCCAAAACAAATACGTATATTTTTATATTTTATTTTGTTAAATAAAAAAATGTACGGAAGTTCAAGCTGGAGCTCGCAGGTGGGAATTTAAATAATCTGACAGGGATTAAAGGGAGAAATATCAGCTTCTGACCGTCGCGGTGGGCCCAACTGATTATGCATACAATGTATGTTGGATTCTGTGTATTTAATGTTTTTTTTAATTCAAATGAGGATTAGAGTTGTGGCGAATGTTTAGTACGATTAAGCAATTTATGTTATAAAAAAACACAAATGTGTTTTATTTTTGAATTGCAATCGTGAAAATAATCAACAGAGCGTATGATTTGTTGCGTGACCTATTTTGTTGTTAATTAAAATTCATCATTCTTTGAAAATAATTATATCGGCTTTTTATAGTATAGAGAGACCAATAATCAATCGCGCTTGGTATTCTATAAAAATATATTACAAACGTCTAAATCTCTAATAAAATACACATTCACGCCACTGTCAATAGAAAACCACAATTACACACCATCTTAAGATCCCTCATCATTTCCAAATCAGAAATCCATGCATAAAATTGTCTACCACTAAGATTAGTTTGGTGCTGGAGGTGGTGTCTAAACGTCAAGTTGATTAATCACCATTTCCCCCACGTTATTAACATGGTAATGGTCCGCGAATCGCTTTCTTAGCGATACTTAATGATATGGGATTTGTGGGATGATTGCGCGCGATAAAGTCCGCAGAGCAGGGTTATCTAGTGGTTACAGGTTATCTAAGCCTGTAAGCCTTATTTGCTTATGTTGAGGGTAGCCTTCTCTGATATGCAGTGGTACTTAATTTATAGTATAAATATATATTCTCACGCCGTTATGTGTCGTAAATAGAGCGTTTAATGTAATGAAATGCAATGCACGGATTAATGGAAGCATAGAAGCAAAATCGGCATTGTTTCCATTGGTCTGACTGGTTAATATGGTTCAATTGGTCTACAATAATGGACTAATAGTGATTAACAACTAATTGTACAGTTTTTATATAACTATAGACTACATTTTGTATGAACATTGTAATGAATTCGGTCAGCACGACGTGATACCATTCGCTTACGTAAAACGTATTATAAAAATGATGCCATATGTTGTACGTTGTGTGCGTTTTGGTGCCTCGTTTCGGGAAGTGAAAAAAATACACGACATTGCCATGCACGCATGTCACCCACGGAAATATACTGCATGGTAATCATATGGATGTCTATTACCTCAAAGGACACTTGCCAACTGAAACTAAGCTGCCAATGTAGATAAAATTCCATATACCCGCACCGTTACCAGCTATCATATCGGAGCGCACGTTAATTTTTAAATAACCTACAAAAACAATCGAAATATGCAAAATATTTATGAATAATGCAAATGAAAATTGGAACCGGTTTCAAAACTATGCATAACTTGCGTCATTCATAACATCATACGTGCTAAAAGGTGCTCGACAAGTGAAAATATTTGTTCGCGTATCCAGCGTCCCGTAGGACTGTTGTTTCTATGAATAAAATAACAATTATAAGTGATGCGCGTCCCTGCGGTGCGTGGATAATTCCGTTTGAAACAATATTCATCTGGCGACCCGTTTGAGGGACACACGGCTTTGTAGATGTTATTCCAACATTTGTCAAACTTAACACACGTATAAAATGTATTTTATGTAGTGTATTTTATTTCTTTGAAATTGAATTAGTCATATCAAGGGGCACGGTAGTGCCTCCATCGATTGTAGCAGAAAAGCAGCACGACCGTCCTTTCCTAGAAACCATTCAGGCCAGTCAGAGGATGTCCCTCTATAATTTTATCTCTATTTGGGTGCAGTTTGTGAGCCGGTGGTCTATTGGAGGGGAGGACGAACGGAGGGCGATGCATCTGCATGAGAACAATAATGTAATAATGTAGATGTTTACAGGCTCCTATCTCTGTTTGCCCCCTAGCATAGGAAAAAAAACACACCGAATAAAAATTGCAATAGGCATAAAAATTGCAATACGTATAAAAATTGCGATAGGCATGCTCGCCGGTCCATTGCGCCGTGATGTCTAAGTTTAAATATGAAGTTTACTCGGAATGCTATTTCTCTCGTTATTTTATATGGGATTGTGTCTCGAAGCCGAAATTAAGTTACGACGAGCAAGGGGGAGTTAGTTTTTGTGGCGTTATAATCATATTCTGTGCAATACCGCTTTTACCCCATTTTTATTTAGCAATTGCCTGTTTTAGCGTTATTAAATACTAACATCACCCCACGGTTTCAACCGCGTAATTCCAGCCCTATTCGTCGGTCGTAGCCTCATGTTATATGACCTATAAACTTTCTTGATAAATGGTCTCTACCAGGTCAGTTGTTCCAGAGATTAGCACGTTTAAACAAACAGTTGAGTTTTATATTACTAATATAGATGACGCATGTTTCAATATGCATATATTCTTGTATTGTTATTTCAACAGACAGACTGGAGAAAAGTGATCGCTGAACTATTCTTATGAGCGATGTGTAATAACGTACATTGGGTATTCTGTTATTTAATAAGCATTCACTGACTATGTAGATACGAGTGAAGTAATATAAAAGTATCATCATCATCATCAGCCGGATGACATCCACTGCTAGGTATAGCCTCTGGCCTCTCTCTCTCTCTCTCTTTCTCCTGGCCTCCTTGCAGATCGCCACAGGTCACGGCCACAAGTCACTTGCATCCCGAGGATCCCCGTTTCGCCTTCCAGTGCGGGCCGCCTATAAAAATATAGCAACACGAAATTCGACGAGAGATTTTCTTCGGATCTGAAACATATTTTATGAAAAAAAAATTGGGCTTCTCAAAACAGCTTCTTGATGCTTGAGTGAAAAAAGTCATGCAGGCTGGTGTTATGAGGGAGAGGTACATAGATCGTGGTTGTAGCCTCCCACGATACGGCTCTTAAAATAACAGTAAAGCTACATACAATATACACAAAATACTCATACCGCGGTTTGAATACTATAAAAAGTCCGTACTAAGGTCTCTCAAAATATGCTGAACCAGCAATAAACCTTTGAGGCGTCATATTTTACACACTAACTGTGTCATAACTGTTTACATACCATAAATCGATAGTAAACTTGTTTTTACTTAAAACAATTTTTATTGGGGTATAACCGTAAAAAGAGAAGTGAAGCGAGCGATAGGGGATATCGGCCGAGCGCGTCCCATCTATCTTTATCTGCGCAAAGTTACCGGGAACACCGTTAGCGTTCACTAACAGCTACAAAACCGATACAGCCTCGATACTTACTATACCAATAGAGAAGATTTTTACTACGTTTATATAAAAACCTTTTATAAATACAAGGTTTAGGTTTACTATGAAGTTTTAAGCTCGCTGAAGTGACAGTGGGCTGCTCACACACTCAGAAGAACAGATGTCAGATGGGCCAGTAAAGTTCTGGAGTGGAGGCCGCGTTAGGGAAAACGAAATGTTGGTCTGCCGTTCACCTGGTGGGAAGACGGCATCCTTGCGGTAGCCGGACCGGGATGGATGCGAGTACCAGGAGATCAGTCGTCTTGGCGTTCATTGGAAGAGACCTAGGTCCAACAGTGGACCGATAAGGGCTGATAATGATGATGAGGACGATGAAATATTTAGTCACTTTATTAGCTTACAGGTGCACACACGGAGTGCGAGTATTTTGTAATCTCTCTCTTATAGGTGCAAACACGGAGTGCGAGTATTTTGTAATCTCTCTCTTATAGGTGCAAACACGGAGTGCGAGTATATTGTAATCTCTCTCTCATACCTAATGCTCATAAGCTGCGTCAAATGCGACAGTATAAACATTACATCGATATTTTTTGCATACGATAAAAGATAAGAGTAATGAAAACAAAAATACAGACGCGTTGCCAGCCTTTGATATAGAAGTCAGCGAGAGTTACCTCCTGCCGTAACAGCTGGATTCGGTAGCAAAGCAAGATACCCCTATTAGATGACTCCCAACAGTTTCACGCCTGTAGGGGAATTTTTGAATTCCCAATGACCTCAAATGCCTTTCCTACCTTTGGCTAATGAAACGTTGATGAGTCTATATATAATCTATTGAAATATATTTCTATACGCATTCCAAAATAAAGAAAGTAATATCGTCCAGTTCTCACACATGTAAAATCATTTATCATACATCACCTTAATCAAAGAACTGACACGTATTGTATTTAGAAAAGTGACCAGCCGCGGGACTTATTCAATTCCCTCTCATCTCATTTGCCGATAAGCGGTTACGATCAAAAGCCCGTCGAATATTCTTTTTTCATCGTCAAAACTTCACCCCTCCGCGGTAAATGATCGCCCCGCTTATTATTTGGCGTGTGCGCAAACATTTAGCACCCTTATCGCGTCCATTAAAGATATGGCTTCATTACGCCACGAAAAGGTCGCGGAATATACTTGGCTTTGTACTGCATTGTTGATTCTATTTCGAAACGTAAAGTTCATTGTATCTACATTTAATGCTAGGTGTAATTTCAATCGCCATAATTTATCGTCATGTTTTTCTTTCTATTCTTTTCCTTAGCGACAATTTCAAAGTTCTTAGTAGTAATGTGATCACATAGATGACTATTGTATGTGACTATTTCCTTTACTAAGCCTTCGTAGCTATCCAGCTACGAGGCCTATGTATTCTCGTAGCTGCGTAGCGACCTCGCTACGAAAATGTTGTATTCCCTTTTTTTAATTAGCTACATTAATTTACTTAGTATTTTTACTGTCAGTTTGTACTATTAGTAATTAATATGTCACTAATCACCAGACGGCATAGAACTGAAATTCTTAAATACACGCCTGCTAAGTGGTCACGTCGTATGAGATAAATGAATTTTAATAGAGGAATACTAACCTACTTGGGAAAGTAGGGTAGGTGTACTCACAATTTATATATTTAATGAGATATTATTTTAATGTCCTGATCTGATGATTATTATTATCTGATATAAAGTGATCTTTAACATTATTTTTTCATAGTCTATGATATGAGCGATGAAATTTAAGAAATTAGGAGTGCGTCATAAATATTAGCACTATGTATTAATTTAACTCAGCAGTATAGCCTAATATAAAATATAACTAGTTCTACGATCATAACTTGAACATTAACTTTTTATTCTCTACGGCCACGTAATATGGACAGTGAAAGTTAACAAACCATGAAGACGCGTAAGTCATCACATGCATGCCGTTTCTCGTACAACATAAGACATGTGCTATACAATTTTATTTCATTATTTATTGTATAAAACGGGGGTTTTACGTCGGTTTTACGTCCCGCCGCGCCATTTAGATAAAAGTGCTGATGCTTATTTCCTAACGGGTCCACAAACCGCTGATGTTTACGCGTATTTAACGTTTGCATAATTGATATGTTTCGCCTGTACTCTACTACTATAGCTCTGTGTAATGTTGCCTGTAAATATTGAAACACTTTTGTATTTGATGACAGGTCTGTGTTTTGGGAAATATGTAAATTTACCTTCTAATTTGCTAGATGATTACCGTAGCGAGATATCTGCAGCACTAGATATTTTGGACAGTCTTTAGGATAAGTTAATCTTTTCTTGAAAAGTTTTCGACATCCGCATTATTGTCATGCAGATGCATTGCCCTCCTTTCCTCCTCCTCTCCAATGGGCTACCGGCTACTCACAAGCCACACGAAGCGCGCCAGCACAGCTGCCTTTGCGGAGGTGTCTTGTAAGCGAGAGTAACTTCCCCAGTGCGATTCTTACTCAGCTGCAATGTACCATGGCACTACTTCTTACTAACGCTTTCTAGTAGCACTGGCTCTAAAATACCGAGGATATCATCTGGTTCCACAAGGTTCTAGAGCGAGGACGGAATTCGCGATTAAACGCACGGTTGTGAACTTGCGGACGATGATGTGGCTAGGATGATATTTTGAGTTCTGACGTGATTTTCGAAAGTGAAATTCCGCTGCTGGTATTAGTCCGGATAACACCTCGAATAACTTCCTGCTGTAAATTAAATTCTGTAATACATGCCAAGTGTGTCTATAGGCACAGATCGTTCACCCTTTTGATTTTCTTGACAAAATGAGAACCAAATATTTTTATATTGGCTTCTGGTTCTTTCGAGATATATCTCTGTTGTGTCAAAGAACACATAAAAACGTCTATTACATAATAATACGAGAAATTATGGACTGAAGTAAAAATGACGTAATACTATCTATTACTTATATATTGCTTGCGGTTTTCAATATAAATTTTATGAATTAAATGAATGAATTTTAATGAGGCAAGTGACTAAGTGCCTGATTTAACGTGTGTTCGTATGGTTTATATATACAGCTTAAATATTTTTATACTTTAAAACAAAGGGGAAAGAGGGGAGAAATTAATTAGAGGAACAATTGGTCACCCGACAACAAGTGATCAACGATGCCAGTTCATATACACCAGTAGTTCCGCAGGCGTGTAGTTGGCCTCTAAATATAGGTTAGCATATTCTATTTCATTTACCAGTCTTCATACAAAGTAACATGAATATAAAGCCAAGCGGGTGTATTTATAACATGTGACGTCATGCGCGGGTCGGGGGAAATGAAGTGGAATCTTTCAGATAACGCACACAATTACATACGCGTACGGACAGACACATTACGCGCATACACACACACACACACACACGCCACTTAGGGTTGAATTCGCACAATGTGATGGAGGTGACATCGATAATTTGCTGTAATGGGGTGTAAGTGGTAAATTGAATGTGTTGTATGATAGAAACCTTTGACACAAATAGGTACTCAGCCGTCATAACGGCGGTATAAACGAAATTTGATATAATCGAAAAAATATAAAAGAATTAATATCATCTAATCATAATGTCTACTTAGTCAAATTTTGACTACGGCAGTGAACTCTAAAAAGACAAGCCATCTGCACACACATAAGTGAACTGTCTATTCCCATATTACCTTATTCCGGCGGGAAGGTAAGCTGACACGAACGGAGAGAAAGCAGCGCAGGACCGGTGTCTTAACGTGCTCTCCGATGCACGGGTGCGTAACACCACCAAGTTCCTGACTTTGGACTATATTTAACTGTGAGACAAATAGATGAAGATGATGGATCATTCTTACCACTAGTCTACAAACCCGTTAAACTTCGTGTATATTTTACTTATACCTCAATAGATATCTGGCACTATTATACGTTAGGCTTCCAGATATATATTGAAGTAATACTTCTAAAGAAATGTGCACCATTGGAACCATCCTTATTTAGTCTCTATTGTAATAAGGGCAAACTAGTATTGCTTAATTTTTCATAGTCATGACTACCAACTACAACATAAAACATCGTGCCTGACTGCAACGACTAGGGAAATGCATCACCACAACACGGACGAGGACCATTACTCACAAATGCATCACCACAACACGGACGAGGACCATTACTCACAAATGCATCACCACAACACGGACGAGATTACTCACAAATGCATCACCACAACACGGACGAGGACCATTACTCACAAATGCATCACCACAACACGGACGAGGACCATTACTCACAAATCCAGATTAGACATTCTATTCTATACATTTTTCTGGTTTAAGAAGTTTGATATCACAGAAGAGCTAATGCATTGACTATCAGATACTATCATATCAAATTATTACAACAGCCTGTTGCTGAGCTGAGCATTAGTCTGATGTACTTTCGGTTTGCGTTTTATAAAAAAAGGCGCTACATTGCGTTCAAGTAGAAATTAACAAACTTAAGTTTGTGGGAACTTGTATGAAATGAAATACAAATATAAATATGTTATGTATTTTTTATTAAAGTTTTTATTTAAAAAATATGAATTATCATATTTCTGATTCTCTGTGTTATAACATTGATTCTTTCCTAATTTTACGAAACTAGGTCACCGTTCACCCTTTAGATTTTCTTGACAAACGTAAAACAAAATGATTTTATATGGTTTCTATACCTCAATATAACTAGAAGTTCTTTTGATGTAAAGTATCCTAAACACTAGTCATTATTTTTTTGTAGATGATATTAAGTGTAAAATTTAAGTGCAATTATATATCTCATATTATTTTAATGTTTGTTAAGATGTACTTTTACCATTAAATCAATAGACTATTTATTGCTTTGAATGTAAATATATTGTATTAAATTTTACTATATATTATAACAAAGTTATCCTGTGTAAGAAATATCCACTCATGAGAGAGAAATGTTGTACGTTAGTGATGTGAACACGAGAGCACGCACAATTGAACATCAAAGGAAGTAGATAAAGATAAGGTTGGCCACTGGTTCCGTGCGCGGTTTACCGCCTGTCGGTACGGAATGATAGTTATCTGTGCATACAAAACAATCGTCCATAACCATTTTCTATTGTATTTAACACTTTGCAGTAAAAAAATAATAATACATTAATGATATAGTAAAACATAAGATTCTAGAGTAACGGCCAAATATTCTTTTTAGTATAAGAGGATAAACAGGCAGTCGGAGCCATTTAATGACATCATGATGCCCATAGACATCCGCATTATCACATAATAGTCATGCAACGCATGTTGCCCTCCTTTACTCTTTTTTTTTTGACGCGGGGAAACGCATATACGCGCCTTCACTGGCCCTGGGTGGGGTCCAGTGGCGTGTGGGGTTCGCGGCACATTATATAGTGCCGAATACCCACAAAAACTACCGCGAGTGCCACCAGTGCCGCGTTTGGTGAGGTGCCCCGGAACAGCAAATCATCAGGGCACCTCGACGGCAAGTCAGCCCCCGAAGAGACCGACGCCGCCTCCACAGATGGGGTTGTCCTGCACCACGAGACATCCGCAATGACTTTGGGAGAGTGCAATGGGGTGAGGTTCCCATCCTCGCCCCTTGCCCCGTGCGCAAAAGCGCCGCCACTTTTTCCTCTTTTGTCCCTTCTTCTTATAAGAGGGGTACATAGAGCGGCACCTCCTCCTGCTCTTTAGTCCCCTCTTTTTATAAGAGAGGTACTAATGGCCGCCACCTCCTGGGTTCAATTGGCTTCACCCAGGGTGTCTCGGATCATCCCAGGCTACTGAATCCCACCGCCACGACAAGGCTTGAACCATAGTGGGGGCGCCCTACTTTACTTCTGACCTCGCGTGGTGGACCTCTCTGGACCACCAGTGCTTAACTTAACTATTTTATATTACCGAGGTAAGAAACTGCCATCAGCCGATGTGCTATTCGTAAAGATCTACGCTCAATGCATCTCTATGACAGTTGAAGAATAAGGAACCCGTTAGTTAGAACAAGTAGTAAAAGGAATCTTTTACATTTTTTTCTTTTAACATTATTTTAAAATTAAATCATTATTGATTTAATGTTAAGATTTCAGTAATGTTACGTTAAAAAAAATTGCATAAACTGTCATTCGGGTATAAAACTAAATAACTTACCGAACATTTGTTAGGATATCGAAGGTTGGGATTGATAAAAGTATCATAATTAGAAAAGAAGTAATGCGACTTTATATTTAAAAAGAAAAGAAAAAAAACTTAAAATTAAACTTAACGGAAAAGCATGAAGACTGTGATCTTTGGGTACTTCTAATATGACGTCAGGACCTTTGTCATCTCAGGCCACTCGCGACTATAGTAGCTATAAAGCTTCTGAAACAGCGGGATCGTAAAATACTTAGTAAACCGTGATAAAATCAGTTAAAGTAGTTTTATTCCAATGTGTAACATTAGCGTAAACCTAAGAAGTCATTAAGTAATACGACTGATTGTGAAAGGGTTAGTCCTTGAATCCTGAAATATACCTAAGTTAGTTAACTATTTAGTTACCGGTTGGTAAAGTTTAGTAGTGAGATACTGTGGGAGTGTTAGTCGATGTATTACTGAAGCTGGATTAAAATAAATCGAAAAAATATTTACACTTTCCAAAAATATTAAAGTTCAATACTAATTACGTTTAATAGTTATTTTGTTTTAATAGTTAAAAGTTTGTAAGTGTGATTAAGTTTCTAACACTTAACTTTGCCTGTGCTTTTTATATACTAAGGGGGGGGGGCAAACGTGCAATCGGATCCCTTCTCACGTCTTCCGACGCCCATGAATATCCGTATTATTACTATGCCTTTGCGCTACAGAAGTTTGTAGGAAAAGAGTTCCTCCTTCCCCCTCTAATGGACCACCGGCTACTCAGAAACCGCACGATACGCGACATCGATGATATCGCTTTACGATGGTGTCATCTAAGCGACGGGTACCCCGGTTATGTCGGTCCAATTCCGTTGCTATGCAACATGGAACTACCTCTTAACATAAAGTGTGTTACTTTGTGTTGATATTTCGATTTGAAATGTCCGAAACACCGACGGATTTTTCTAAATAATAAAAGTGTAATTCTAAGCTATCAAACTGAAGTGATTACCATTATTAGTGTAGTTCAAACTCACTGTAGCACAAGTTAAAATACCATAATTGGTCACCCATTAGAAGACTGCTCAATATCTAAAACATTAGCACAAACTAATGTTTAGTCGGCTGATCCGCCAAATGCATAAAAGAACCATTACTAATAATTATTAAATTAGACGATCACAAACAGTCATAACCGTTATATTAAATGGTATCAAGACAAAAAAAAGAAAATAAAATGTATCTCGAGCAAAACACCCCATAAAACGGAATTGTCTCGAGAATTTTATAAATGCGATAACGACTAAACTTGTTCGGTGCTTTGTTGCTATGCTTACATAAATACGTCCAGTTAACAAGATCTGCTCAATCCTCCTTATTATACTGTACCGGGATGGGAGAGTAGCGCACTGTGGACCATCGGAGGTCTCACTTAATTGGACGTACCTTAATATGCGATGAAGTAAAAAAGAGAAATCTAAGGAGTGTCGGTCTTAAGCTCCGCCCAATGCTGAATACGCCCACTGAGCTTCTCGAGAACTAGAGGGAGACACTTCTTCAACTTCGCTATATAAAATAAATATCTCAGGTTGTCTGGGATGGGGCGCATAGATATCACATTTCTACCTTATCTCCGCTAATATCTTTGTTTGTCCCTGAACACTTATGTACGTGTAGTTCCTTTTTATTAGAGTTTCTCTTTCACAATCTAAGATTTCAATATTTAAAAAATATGATATTTTAAAATCATGTGGAGTGTAACGTAATGCTAAGCGTAATGATTAATTGAGCCTAGCTCGGCACGTGCCTTGTGCTGATTGATAGACACATATTTTTGCAATTATTCAAATACAACGTTTCATTATTTGATATTCGAAATTAAATAGAACCCGCGTTAGGTCGAGTTGTTGTAAGCTGTCTTTGGCAATTATAAATTTAGGCTGAAGTAAGATGACACCAATAATTTTCATTACACTTAGGAAGTATTCTTTAAGAGATCGTGCAACTTCATCAGTATTCCTCGTCGTGGGAAAAATATAGACTCTATGTCATTTTTATGCGGTTTGGCGAAAGACATGATCAAGCGGAACAAAGTACTTCAACAACAGGATCTTTGTTCATAAGAAGAAAGAGAGGACGCTTTTAATTTATTAAAAAAAATGATTAAAACCTTCGACCCATCTGCAAGCATAATTACCGATGTTAGCAAATTACTTCACCATCTGTACAATACACCTCTGTGGTGTAACGGTGCGGGTGTCGCCTGTTAAGACCGTTAGCCGCGTAGGGTACTGGGTTCGATCCCCAGGCCGGGCAACTATCATTAAATGTTTCTTAAAATATTCTGAGCATGCATTACATTGTCCGGGATTGGAATGTGCCCGAAGTGGCCATAGGCTTGCCACCTAGGACATCATGGGTCTCAGTGCCTTGACTAAACGTGGGTGTTCTAATTAATATATCTACTGGACTTACGAGTTGTGGATGTACTAGCACACCTCTTCCTACCTCTTCGGGGATAATAGGCGTGAAGGTACTTGAAGGTACTTCACCATCATTATTGCCCGCCCGGCGAAGTCCACCGCCATACATAGGTCTCCCCTATAGAGCGCTATAGGTCACGGTTACGAACATCTTGCAGCTTTAAATTAAAAAAAAAAAGAAAACAATTTACTTAAAAGATATCAATCCCTAATGAGGGATAAGAATTAAACTTTGATACCACTAATACACAAAATGTAATGTGTATTTAATCAGTCCTAAGAGTTAACAGTCGTATCATATTGTTAGCGTAACTGTAACATATGTCGAGACCATATATAATCATTGTACAAACTTGCATGTGCCTAGACAAGATATAATCATTGCACAAACTTGCATGTGCCTAGACAATATATAATAATTGCACAAACTTGCATGTGACTAGACAAGATATAATCATTGCACAAAATTGCATATGCCTAGACAATATATAATCATTGTAAAACTCGCATATTGTAAACTCACACCGAACATAAACATGGAAAGATTTTTAAAGTTCCCTTCGTCAAATATGTTTTATGTCGAACAAGGCTGTAAGCTTTTTTCTTTTGATTGTCTATTATAAAACAACACACCTTCGCGTCACTTCCATATCTCTTTACATAAGAGAGCCTTTTTTCGTTGATGCGGAGAAACCGGACAGAGGAAACGCGCAGGAAAAAACATTTAAGCGCCTTCACCGACTCTGTGAGAGCGTGGGGCTCACGGCACTTGGCGCGGGTAAACGCATTTACTCACCTTTGCTCGCCCTGGGTGGGGTCCAGTGGTGTGTGGGGATCACGGCACATTATAGTGCCGAATACTCAATGGCACTCGCGGTGGTTTTTATGGAAAAACCACCGCGAGTGCCATCAGTGCCGCATTTGGTGAGGTGCCCCGGAAGAACAAATTACCAGGGCACCTCTACGGCAATTCAGCCCGATAAGGGACCGACTTCTCCTCCACAGATGGGTTGCCACGCACCACAGGGCAACACCACCAACTTTGAGAAAGAGCAATGGGGTGACGATCCCATCCTCCCCTGTTGCCCAGCGTCCAAGTGCGCCTCCTCCTCTCACTCATTTGTCTCCCTCTTTTATACGGGGGTACAAAGAGCGCCTCCTCCTACTGTTCTTTAGCCCCCTCTTCTTATAAGAGGGGTGCAAAGAGCATCTCCCTCGGTTTAATTTGCTTCGCCTAATTTCACCAAAGGTACCCACCGCCACGGCAAGGGTTGAAACATGGTGGGGAATGAAGGTAGAGCCCAAGGTAAGCCCAGGGTGAATCGAGCGCCATACATCACGATCCTTACATGTCTGCTAAAATACTTTTTATAATATTATAATGTCCTCAGAGCCTAATTTAGACTACCTAATTTCAGTCCAACAGGAATTTTTGGACTTCGGACCGTCATTTCAAATTGAAAAATCCTAATAACGCTTTTTGTTATAACCCTAGACAGAAAGTCATCTACATCAGAATCTATGGCAGAACACGGTTTCAACATGACCACAAGCCAACTGGTACATAGGTTAAAATATCTATAATCCGGCCGGAATTCGAAGCCGCGACTACGTGACGCACACGACACACAAGCTACGTTACCACTGCGCCAATGGCTGGTCATTTGTGTTTAACTCGTCGGAGTGACCAGAAGCCTTGGGTATATTTACCCTACGTGTCACTCTTAAGATTTTTATCCATAGCTAAGACTTTAAAAACACAAAAATTGAAATACAAATTGNTTCCCCTCCAATGTGCCATCGGAAAGTCACAAAACACACGAAACGCATACAGCACAGCTGTCACTTGGCGGTGCTATCATGTGAGTTAGCTCATGCCGACCCAATTCGGCTACACTACGCTGTACCCTCCCGCGTGTTTATGTGAACCTAATCAAGCATGTAAAAAATTGTTTCTTTTAAACCATTTCACAGCATTTTTAATTAAAACCTATTACTCTGAATTAGATGTTACTGTGATTGTTATTTTCAGTCAGCCGTACCAATTGATGTGTCTGGGACGTGATGTCTTTCTTTCTATCAGCGACCCTGGCCCAATTTCGTTGAATTTAAAAACGAATATAGAATATTTTATTTATATTTTCCTCTCTAACATATATCTACTCGTCGCTCAAAAGCGAGAGACCTCGCGATATGTTGTTGCAGTCATCCACGGCCAACTCCGACAGCTTACTGTGCGTATAATATATTAGCAACCATCTAGCGCCTCGAATGTGGTGGTATCTTCTGAAAGCCAATTCCTATAGTGAGTGATAACGGCTTATTTACAGTGGTTTATCAAAAACAAATGCTGTAAAATATCATGGTTTACAGGAAACGGATACTCGTTTAATTTTAATTCGCCCGAGCGGCGACGCGGCGCTGTCGCCGTCTTCCTGCCCGCCGCTTCCGGTAGCGAGCACTCCTTTTTTAAAGGTTGTATTTCCGTTTTAGTATAGCCTATGTCAAGCGGAATTTAACGCAAGTCACATTTCATGTTGCGTATTCCGTACATCAGAATGTCTGAATATTTTTAGTATGCAAATTTAGAGACGGGGGATTTTGTCGGAAGATTTGGTTGGTATTCGCAACCTAGGAAAGTCTCGTTTCTAGAAATGCAGCTAGTATGTATTATAATATGTATAATAAAGAGAAATAATGTGTATTATAAAAAGAAATAATATGTATTATAAAAAGAAATAATATGTATTATAAAAAGAAATAATATATATTATAAAAAGCTGAGTTATAAAAAGCAATGATTGTTAATAATAAGCACAAAATTATTTAGATAATAGAAGATATTACGAATACAAAGTGAATAACTAAACATTTGGGTTTCTCTCTTTAGAAAGTCTGTCACAGTTAAATACTGACTTAAATTGAGTACGTTCATTGGACCGGCAAGCTTTTTTATAGTATGAAGGGGTAAACGAGCATTCGGATACCTGTGATGCCTACCGACGCCCATGGACGTTCGCATGTTAGTTACGCAAATGCGTTGCCCTCCTATTATCCCCCCCCCCCACAGTGGGCCACCTGCTACTCACACACAGCACGAAACGCGACGCTGTCACTTTATGCCGGTATGAAGCGAGCGAGAGATAATTCCCTGATCTTGCCGGCCCAATTCCGTTACATAGGAGGATGTAGTGTCATGCACTATACATGGCACTACCTCCTCCAATGCATCATGGCACTACCTCCTCCAATGCATCATGGCACTACCTCTTCCTAAATTGCAACGTGGCAATCTCCCACTTATTAATTATTAACACTCGTGTCATTTATTGACAATCATTTTTTATGTCAACAGCAAACAAAAGCCTTCTCCGTCGGTATTTCTGGGCAGCGTACTGTAAAGAATACTACAATTATAAGTCCTATAAGTGTCACCGAGTTTTCCCGAGGTACCCTAAAACGTACACTCACAAAAGCTTTAAATTTTTTCCGCCACGCGGAGATTTTTTCCCGCTGGTTGATAAATCCGCGCCCGCCGGATATTATCATTAATTATGAATCAAGAGATTCAGGCCAGTCATCGCTTTGACGTTAATGAATAAACCAGACCATCCAACTCACAGTTTCCATTTGGTCTTTAGTGTAAAAATATATCTAGACTAGCGATCTGATCCGGCTTCACTCGTGAATCCTGTTATTCAAATCCTTCCAAGGCAATTGCTCCATATGTGGGCAAAAGTACACTATACAATACGTCCAGTAGTCTTTGGGTAAATCGATCATACATGGGCAGACGGTTTTTGGGGATTTTATTTTACAATAAGTATAGGTTGAGGATTTATTTATTAAAGGGTACAATGGGGCAGTTAAAACCTACTATTAACTGATGCCCTTAACAACCTTATTTCTGAATGGGCCACCGGAATCGCTGATGCTTATTACAGTGCAAGCCAAAATATATGTGTGTTGCTCGAGCTTTGATGACGTAGAGAGGTGATCTCCATAAAATAACCAGTCCCGGTTTAAGGAGATGCAATGGATAACCAATCATGGCGTTTTTTGGAGAGGATATGTCTAGGCTATAGTTTGATAAAGGATAGAGGATAGACTATTATTGAAATAATTCGATATTTTAAACCGACAAAAAAATTGTAACGAAGATGAACTAGATTATAAGTCTTCATATTGGGATATGCGCCAATGGTTCACAGGACTCAGATCTGGAAAGAGGCCGTTACCGACTAATATCAAAAATAGGGGCAACTGACTATCAACTGCACCTATTTCTCATTTTAGACGGTCACCAGGTCTCAGACTTATGAGCAAGGGATGTTATAGAGTAAAATATAAATAAAATATTTGTGTTTCATGTTGATCAACATTGGTTCAGGGGTTTAGCCTTCATAGCCTAGCCGGACAGTCCCTGAGGAGGTGAAGTCTGGCCTTTTCGCCGAGGCCAGCCTGTGGCTGCGAAGGGGTCCTGTTACTGGCAGATCCGGGGCCCTCCACTAATAGCGGCTGAAGGCTCCCGTAGGGGTTTAGTTCGTGTTGTTACCCAAAGGCCGAGTCCAACATACATGGGGGTCTAACCGGATTCCCAGGTATCATGAGTAGATGCATTCCCCTTCGTCAATAAAAAAAAGTGGTTTAGCCTCCCCCCAACATGGTCCAAGCCTTGTCGTGGCGGTGGGGCTTAGTAGCCTGGGGCGAACCCTGGCGAAGGCTATTGAACCGAGGGTGATCTTTGCACCCCTCTTATAAGAAGAGGGGGCTAAACATCAGGAGGATCAACCCCATCTGTGGAGGTAGAGTTGGCCCCTTAGGGGGCTGACTAGCCGTCGAGGTGAGGAGGCCCTGATAATTTTTTGTTCTGGGGCACCTCATCAAGGGCGGTACTGATGGCACTCGCGGTAGTTTTTGTGGGTATTGTGCCGCGAGTCCCACACACCACTGGACCCCCATCCAGGGCCAGTGAAGGTGCGTAAATGTGTTTCCCCGCACTAACAAAAAAGAGATTTAGCCAGCCATCCCCGCCATGGTCCAAGCCTGAACCCAGGCGAAGCCATATGAACCGAGGGGGATCTTTGCACCCCTCCTATAAGATCAGGAGGAAAAAAGCGTTCTCGGTACCCCTCCTATAAGAAGAGGGGGCCAAGGAGCACTAGGAGGAGGCGCTTCTGCTCACGGGGCAAGGGGCGAGGATTGTAAACTCACCCCATTGCACAGTCCCAAAGTCTGTGGGGTTGTCGTGTAGTGCGGGGTAACCCCATATGTGGAGGTGGAGCCGGTCCCTAAGGGGGCTGATTTCCCGTCGATGCCCTGATGATTTGTTGTTCCGTGGCACCTCACTATGGGTGCAACTGATGACACTCGTAGTGGTTTTTGTGGGTATTTGGCACTATCATGTACCGCGAGTGTCACACATCACTGGACCGCACCCAGGGCCAGTGAAGGCGCGTAAATGCGTTTCCCGCGTCAACAAAAAAAATGTTTAGCCATGAAAGTATAATAGACATACTGAACCTATAGACGAAGGCTTTTTCAAAGATAGACAAAGGGTAGTTCTAAAGCAATTTAGATTTTTCATACTAAGTAACTATCTCTCCCAATCGAAATAGAGACAAATAAAGAAACCGTACATTTGTTCTGAGGTATGTGACACTTTGTTTTAAATTTCGTACAAGTTGCTTAGGATTTAGGCGTGAGGTCGTTGACAGATAGAAACACAAACAAAACATTTTAAGATCTCTATGTATATAAAGGATATTGAGTACACTAAAATGATATATCATTAATTCATGGAAGTACAGCGAAATACAATAATACATTCATCTGTAGTGGTCCAAACGCGCTGAGCCGTAGCTTCTTATGTTGCCATAGATCTTCTGCGGGCCGACCACAAACCGGCCGCCCATCCATCCTATGGGGTCAGCGGGCCCCGGCGCCCCGGGCGCGCTACCTTACCCTACCGTTTGTCGCTCTTTGATTTGTGCGAGCTAAGCAGCAATCAATCGCCTGTAGCTGTTTCCTCACTTTGTACCACTGATTAAGTGTGTTATTACAAACAACACCTTTAGGGTTTCTCGCTGAAATGGGGAATATCAAAAGCAAGTAACACAACAAAATAATGTGTTGTTATAATTAAAGTGGTATTTATTGTTTATATAATAGGTATTTTTTTGTAACCAGCCTTTGTATGACAGGTCTGTTGTATACTCAACTAGCAAAACATTTTTTTATAATATGGACAAAGAATTTTTACAGCGAAACAAAAAAATTTATATATATTTCATTCATCTTCTGTTGGATATGCTTTTCACAATGAAAATCTGGAAGAGTTAGTGGCGTGCCTTCTCGTTCACATGACAACGCCGTATAGTGACAGCTATGCTGTCGCGTTTCGTGCGGTTTCAGGGTATCAGTTAGCCCATTGGAGAGGAGGGGGAAGGGAGTGCAACGCATCTGCATGATAATAATAATGTGGATATCTATAAGCGTCGGTAGTCGGCAAAAGCCTCTTATTGCACATTTAATATATAGGGGGTCTTTACTAAAAAAGACTCCCTAAAAGCAGTTAAGCTTCAATCCAAAGTGTCTACTGCATAGGGATACCCCAATTTTACTTGGATGTAATAACGAAACAACATATTGCAAATAGTATCTTATATCATAAAATTATATTCCAAATAAACTGTGATATACATATATGTGTTGGCGTTCATTTAGAGAGACCTATGTCCAGCAGTGGACCGATAAAGGCTGACAATGATGATTATTATACATATATGTAATAATATGATATACTCCGATATACGTTGTGAAGGCTAAACACAATGTTTGTTTGAAGTGGACAGTTAAATCCCGGACATAAATCGTCAGTAGCCAGGGCTACGCGGCCGCGCCCGAGGGCGCGCGCAGATCATGGCGGCCGCCGCGTCTCAGGTACCTCCGGGGCCGGGTAGTTCCGTCTTACATTATACACACGTTAACGAAACATCTTTTGTGATATATGAGACATCACATTTGCCAGATAATTTTGTTGCTTATATAGCAAACGAGCAATCCGTGCCTTTTTGAGGCCACTGACACCTATGAACATCTGCATAATTACCATGCCGATACGTTGCCCTCCTTCTTCCTTAAATGGCGCACCGGCTACTCACAAACCACCTGAATCACGACACCGAAGTTGTCACTTTATAGCGGTATCATGTGAGCGAGAGACCTCCCCGGTCAGGCAAGCACAATTACGCTGCAATGCAGCATGACACTACATATTACGAAAAGTAATAAACTGATACGTTTTTTTTAACTGCGACGAAGATAATGGCGTAAGTTACATCAATAATTTCTTAAATAATAGGTAATTTTTTTTTTGGGATTCACATTAACACGTAGATATTTTGTGTAATCGCCAAACATGATGGCCTTATTCGTCTGTTAGTCAGCAATGCCGTGCCATTTCATTGGTAGTATATAACAACAGCCTACTCTAATCTAATATATAAAATGTCTTGTGTCACGGTGTTAGTTACCTTAAACCTCGGAGACAGCTTTACCGATTTTTCATCATCATCATCACCATCAGCCCTTTTTGGTCCACTGCTGGACATAGACCTCTGTCAATGAACGCCAAGACGACCGATCTCCTGCTACTCGCATCCATCCCGGACCGGCCACTGCACGGAGATCGTCTTTCTTACCACCGATTTTTATCAAATTTTATATGTATATTCAGTGGGTCTGAGAATCGGCTACCATCTACATTTTTTTTTTCATACCCCTAAGTTATAATACCTAGATATAATTCATATGACAAAACAACTTTTGCCGGGTCATCTAGTTTAAAAAAAAATTGGAGTAAAATATAAAAACTCAACAATTAAACTTATTCTAGGAGTATATTTTTAATTGTACTCTAAACACCAATTTCCTTAGGTAAACGTAACCATGTAAATTAAGATAGCAAAAGAAAAATCACCATTCACCTGTACATGCTCATTTAAAATCGTCCCAACAATTTATTTCCCGACCCAGACACATTAACAAAAGCCGGCCTGAAAGGAGTCCAAAAAAACAGCCCAACTAAGCCCACGGGCTATCTAATAACATTTATTACCCCACCGGTCCCCAGTGTCCACTTCCGGTTCCTGATAAACTGGCGCCATTTTTGCCGCCATATTTATTTATAGGTGCTGTTGAGAGATAATGTCGATGCGTGAATCGTTCATTACATGCCCGCGGTGTTTACACTGATGAATGTGTACTTATGTAGTGTCTACAAAACAAATATGGCCACGAGGGGTGAGAGTCACAGTGATCGAAACTTAAATAAAAAAAAAAATAATTGTATTGTGTGGCTAATTTAAATGGTTGCACCCCACGCGCGTTGCTACGCTGTTTTGGCGTGGTGACGTCTTGTAAATTCATAACGATAGCTGCACGCACGAAAACGTATGACGTCATAGTGACCTACGAAATAGGCGGAGCCCAACAAGTCTTTTTTTCATTCCGTCTAGCAATGCTTTCGCAGATGAATTATGAAAAAATAAAATTATAGCGTCCTTAAACTGACTTACAGACAATCAGATTTCTTATCAAACCTTTTTCAGTAAACCTAAACAAATTGCTAAAGACATTAAATTTGCATTTCCCACCATTTCAGAGTTCACAATAGACAGACAAACAAACATGGATTTTATATATACCTAGTCTTGTAATGTGTTCTTGAAATATTGCAATGAAAAAAATAGAAATGTAAAATATATTGCAAATAACATTTATTACTTGTACAGTGTGTTAATTTAATACACAAATATACAACAACTAAAAATATAGAAAGCTCAGTGGTCCCCGTTGATTGTAATATAGTCCTTTAAACTTTGAGCCCAGTTAACAGAAGCACGTACTCTTTCCAGGAGAAAATTCTTTACTGCCAATAGTATGGATTGTTTTAGGGATTCCAAATTATCATGGTGTTTAGAGTAACTTGTACTCTCTAAAACTGCGGGTTAAGGTCGGGACTAGATGAAGGGTAGTCTTCAGCTCCGAATAAATCCGAGTCGTTCGTTTTAACCAAGATTGGGCCTAACGAGCATTACGATCTGGTTATTTTATGTGTATTAGACATACCATATTGCCATAAATATTGTTACAAAGAAAAAAGTTATGTTTTTAATTTGCAAATAACATTTATTACTTTTACAATGTGTTAGTTTAATACGCAAATATAAAACAATTAAAAATGTAAAAACTCATGCGAACTGGTCTCCGTTGGCTGCGATACGGATTGTTTAAACGCTGAGACCAGTTATCAATACAGGCACGCACTCTCTCCATGGGGAAAGACTTCACTGCCAACAGTGTGGACTGTTTTAGGACCTCAAAATAATCACGGCATATAGAGCAAGCTGCACTCTCTACAACTACCAGTACCAGTTGTATCGACAGTTTTAATCTGAAAAAAAAAAAAAATCATTTGGCTTACTTTGTGTACTGCAACCACAACGAGTCTGTTCTCTATATCGCCCCACTCCATTTTGATATCGCAAAACATTGGCGTCAAAATGAGAATATATATATATATAGAGAATCTCGCTGTATATATATATATATATATATATATATATATATATACATACATATATATACAGCGAGATTCTCTGAAATCTTTTCTATAAAATCCTCAAACCCTCCACTAGATATAATAGATATAACGAGATAATATATTGAGTGCGTTCGTATAACGATGGGTTAATCAGCGAGATAAGCACGAGACGGCATCTATTAATCATATCGATGTGAGCGGGCAAGTGTCGGCAGGATTTATATGTTGGCAACTTTTCCGCCTCGCACGCACCGGCTAATGACCCTCGGAAATTAACGAGCCCTTAACATCTGAAGTAAACAATATACTCGCATGCTCCAGGGATATCCACGATTCTTATGGGCTCTTTTATTTTTATAATAAAGCAATTATAATGTACAAGTGCTTCACTCCATCCTTCCTATCCTCCTATGGGCCACCGGAAACTTACGACCGCACGAAACATGAGAACACAGCAATCAATTTGAGGCGAAACTAGAAATAGTAATTAGATAACGTAAGGATAGAAGAAAGATAGAAGTTAGCGTTTGGGCTTCCCAGACTTTCACAATACACGTGAAACATGAAATATCCCGATCTTACTGACCCGTTTGGGCTCTAATACAGCCATCGCTCTACAACAATCCACAATCTTCAATTATTTACAAATTTGGTTTATCAAAAACTGTACTTTGTCTTTTTTCTATATTTAAATATTGCAACAAGAAAAAAATAAAAGGATAAAAATGGCCGCTCCATAATTGATGTTTACTGAACGATACAGGCTGTCAAAAGCATCGGTAAACGATCCTCAGTTATTTGCCCGCTGCATGCACGGCACTACAAATTGGCAGATACAATATTTGCAACACTTGTCCTGCGGGTATCGCAACTCTTATACTTATAAATATAAAGTCTATTTTTCATTTTCAAATATACTTTACAACTGTGCATACATAAGCTGGTCAATTTAACTTTGTCGCGCTTCAGTAAAATGACCGTTAATCAGTCATGGCGTTTACCCAGTAGTCTATATGTTACGTTCAACCATTTTATAGTACCTACTCCTACAATAATTTATACATAAATTGGTAGCCTGTAAGTATATAATTCCTAGATTAATCATTATATTAGACTAGCGTCGCCCCGCGGTTTCACACGCATCGCAGTTATGCGTGTGAAACCGCGGGGCGACCAATTAGTCATAACGTCTCGGTATATAGCCTATATATAGCCTTCTTCGATAAATGGACCTTAAATAATATTTCAATTCGGGCAGTAGTTCCTGAGATTAACGCGTTCAAACAAACAAGCAAACAAACTCTTCTGCTTTATATTATTATTATTAATTATTAGTTTTACTATCATAACAAATATACAGATATCAAAAATACAATACAATATCAAAGAGTTTTTATATACAATGCATGAGTATCGGTTTCAGAGATATGAAGTTAAAATGTAAAAGGGTCTTTGGCAACAATAGTTGTGCGTCGCCTCAGGTTAGATGGAGTCGATAGGCGATATTTTCCATATTGGCGGAGTGCCACCTATGTGTACTAGCGATCTGCATATAAACCTACTAGCGATGTGCTTCGCATAATATATTTATTGCATGATTCGGACTTTAACGGTTATTCTATACTTAATATGATAAAGCTGTAGAGTTTGTTCCTACAAGGTAATTTCTTAAACTAAAAATCGGATTTGTAAAGGTATTTTTGACCGTAATATTGCTCAAATACAGCTACATTCGTGAGGATGGTTATAGGTTACATATTGTGACGGTGATTCTGTAAGACAGTGTACAAAACCACAGAAAGTTACTCAATTCTGATTCCGAATATTTTATTGAATATCCCTTGATCGGGCACTCGTCCGTATAGCTAAGGCGCCCGGGTTCTTTGCCCTTTTGCTCTTCTATCGGTATCATGCGGTGTGCATAATTTCTGAAAATAATGACAGTAACTTAGATGAAATTTATTATATCCCTATGCAATATAATAACATTTTTTCTTTTATGAAAGTTTTATTAGTTATATAAGACCATTATCTACCGTGTCCTAGAATGCCAGTTAATCTACGGGGAAGAAGGCTTCCCGAGTGGCAGTCCCGCATGAGAAGTCGAGTTCACGTACGGTGAACAGATGACTGGTGAAGGTTGCGATTAGCTGGATGCAGGCAGCTTGTGGCTGTGACCTGTGGCGCTCCCTGTGATTGATGTTCGTCATTGGATATCTACTGGTTGCTATTGATGATGATGATTATACGAACAAAATGGATCACGTGTACATTGATTAGCAAAAATATCTGTAAATCAATTCATATGTATGCGTTGTAAGAAAGAAGCCATGTCCCTGACGTTTCACCCGCGCAAACATATTTTTTGGCATAAAATTATTTTAGTGTGACTCCAAAATTTTAACTACATCCGTATCATCTACATCCACATTAACTAAATTAATTTGTTCAGTATTTTTTCCAAGCGAGAGATATAAACAAACACACGTAAAACTTTTGTATCTTTTTTTTTATTTACAGAATAGGGAAAGAAAGCAAAGGAGCAATCGGAGCTTTATTACGATTACTGACGCCCATGAACATCCACGTAATTGCTATACCGATGCGTTGCCCTCCCTCCTCTCCCACTCCATTGGACCACCATTTACTCACAAAACGCTTTTTATACTATTACAAAGTTTTAATTACGAATCAGGAAACATGCGCGAATATGTGTTGCTTTTTTGTTTTAAAAATTTCAGCTAACTTTAGGTATTCAAAAGGCCTCTTTTTGTAATATGGACGATATTATTGTCTTAGTTATCCTCAACGAATCTTCAATATTCATATTTTTATAGTCAGCCAATAAATTGTATTCTAATGTATAATTGCCCGCCTGAATTCTTTTTCTAGTGATAAAAAAGTGTTTCTACACTCTGTCTTAAGCAAGAGTATTGCCAAATTTAAAATTCACACCTCAGTAGTCAAGACCCTAAACTCGTTACGAGCGCCACTAATTACGCCCACAATATCACGGCTTAAAATTTTACATTGCAACACTGACCGAGCTTCCATCTCGCTCACTCTCGAAACAATTCTCGCAGACTGTTGCGAACACATATGTGCCTTGTCTGTGTGCGTGGGTAAACACCGGTTTAAGCCTAACTGGCCTTAATGAATCGTAATGGCCCCTATAATTCGCGGCGTAACTAACTGGCCATGTGGGGTAGCTACCCCTTCTCCCGTAAGCCGTCACCCGTCCCCAATATTTGGAAGCCAGCCATATCGCGTATGACAGAAACGATTCTCTTTTTGAAATTTTCAGCCCAACCGCGTTTTGTGCTTCGATTTGCGGTTATGTGTTTAGATCTGGACGCATTTCGCTTATAAAATACGGTATTTTATTATATCCGTCTGTGGCAATCTATAGTGAAATGCTATGGTGGACGAGTTATGTTTCGTGAGCTGTGCAGCCTGCGCCCTAAGTTTAAACTAAAGCCCGAAGGAGGTCGTTACTCGCACTGTAATTTATTTAATTGCGCTGTGGCGGTAATTATTCATGAAATTACGGCAATTACGTCTTGGGAAACAATTATTTATTGTGCAAACTTAAGTCTTAACTCACATTTTATTTCGAGTTGCATTGATGATAACGGGATGTAGTTAATGCTTAATGTCTGCGCAAAATTAGCTCCAAAGATTTATTACTTATTATATTTCTTTAATTTCATATTGTCTATTATACACAAAACTCAATTGTATTTTCATAATTTGACTGAAAAAATAAATTGTTAAAAACAATTGAATATATTTTCTACGACAAAATTTAAAAACATCATTGGTATTATAGAGATCTTAAAGTGGTACCTTTTATAGGTATATGGTCATTTAGTCTATATTAAATAAATTGACATTTCTTCTTTTTTTTCCAGAAGAAAGTTTATGGAAGATGTCAGATATCATGTATGCATGCATATCTCCTCCATACTTTCTTTACTATCATTATTAATAATCAAGAATAAAATGTAGAGATTTTAAATGAATCAAAAACTTGTATTTATAATAATTTGCATTTGCTATATTTGAAACACATATTAATGCAACCGTTTAATAAATTTGTGGCCTGTGTATGCATATTTCAATAATGTTATTTATATGATTTTTTTAAATGTATATGAATTAATTATATGTATAATATTTATATGAATTTTTAAAATATAACATAATACGTAAATTAAAAATTATGAATTTCAAGTATATTTTCCATTATTGTTTTTACATTTTCATAGTTTCATTCGCTTACAAATTTCACTCACAAATGGACCAAATAAAAAAGCAGGCACATTTTCCAGAGTGTTTCAATCCGTCCTGCATATTAATCACCGGCCGCCATATGTCGCCGGACAGTGGTCTTACAGTGGGCACTTGAAATTAAAATATTTGGGACGTCGCCGGCTCACGAGCCCGGCAACACTTGCTGGTAATTGCTCACTGTTGTTTAACGATAGGATAATTCCCGCCTGCATCATCAATAATGTAACACAGACACAGTTGAATCTTAGTACTTCTAATAAGGAGTTAAGATTTTAACTAGGGTGGTCTGTTGCCTATTACGACCGGTTTCTGGTAAAAATCGTTTCATCTTTACCAAACGATTATTATGATAACAATATACATTATATGTATACGATTAGATACGATTAGATATATACGATTAGATAAATCAATGTGTAATTACTTAATAATTGTTCTACAGTCTCAATATATCTTAATTTTTAGTGTTACAGTGTGTGATAACAGAAAAAAACAAAAATAAAGAAAAAGCCTTCGATAAACTTTTTGAATTAATAGCAGTATTATATCAATTTGATATAGTTTTCAATTCAAACAATATTTTAGAACAAACGCCTTACTGGATGGAATTGTAACTTTCGTGGATGGTGATACAATATAAATTTGCCCAACAGTAGGATATGTAACTAGCTACATAGGAGATAGTTAGCTAAGCTCGCAGACCCGTTGTACGTGATAAATTCATTTTTGGGTAAGGTTTAATTTGTTTGCCGGCGCGCTATTCGGGAATGCCATTTCTCATTGAACAGATTACAGAGATTACGAATTCATTAGGGGCGCAATATCTTTGTTTCAAACCGGCCCCGCTAATTGATATTTTGAACACACATGTTCCAGTTTGTATTCAATGTTAAGTTTAAGTGTATTAAAACAATTTTAATTTATTTTAAACTCTGTTTTATTGAGGAGTTGTGTTACTTAAACTTTGTCTTTTAGGCAAATGGGTTCAGACGATTTTTGTTGTGTCTTCTGTGTTAGCTTCATCTTCAATGGAATAATAATAAGTCATCAATATATACCACTACTTAATTCTTCAGAAGCATTTGTTTCATCAGACGCATTAAATGCAGTTTATCGTGGTACTGGTGAGTGTGTTGTTGTTTTTATTGCTCTAGAATGACAAACCTTTTGACAACTACCAACGACCACAACTTTTGCATAGCTAATGTGGAGGTTTTCCCACAATAGTTATGCTAACGTGTCATGTTGAAGGGGAGAAAGAAAGTAAGACTTTTCTCCTCATCTTCAATGGGCTACAGGATACTCACAAACCGCATGAAACGCGACAACGAAGCTGTCGCTCACGTTGGTGTAATGTCAGCGAGAGGCGTGTCACTAGTCTTGTCGACCCTATTCCGCCGCAAAACACTATATCTTACTAAAACCATTTTAACCATTTTAATCGTATTTAAATTAAAAAATATGTTTATTGCAAGCACTGATTACTCTCATCTATTCTTCGACATTTTTCCGTACACTGTCAAATTCAGGCTTTCAAAGAAAATTAAGACGGTGTTCTGCTACGCGCGTATTACTAGAAATAACTGACAAAGAGAGATCTGCCTCCCCGACTGGGGTATGATGCATTAAACTCACCATAAGTGCTACAATTTGCCTCTACATTTGGATAAGGCCCTCCGTATAATCATGTAGAAAGGATGATGGATGAATGGAGCAATCGGACATATTATATTCTACTAAGCTTTCCCAACATGGGTTGGTAATCTACAGGTAATATTACCAATTAACAAAAACTGTGTGTCAGCACCGACACGTGACTAGATGTTACTTCTTAAGAACGAAAATAATTCAGACGTAACAGGTGCGCTAAAGACGTAACTGTGGGTAGAGCGTCGCTTTATTTGTGAAACATTTGAATGTTCATGTTTTTCTAATACCACAGAAATTATCGATTTTTATAGAGTAATCTGCTAAAGATAAAGTTTCTATAATCCATAGCGTTACGACTATAATTTATTAGGGTACGGTGGTGGTTAATCAAAGTAGCAGAATTCCTGGCGTCGTGTCCTGGACAGCGGACACCGCAGGAGACGTGCGGACTGCGGGCCGCGTGCGGACGGGAATTAATTGCGGCTCGCGCCTGAGGTCCGTAATTATCATGCCTGTGGATGCTCCCGATATCCCCGTCCGGTCAGTTGTATCGGTAATCGTATGTAGTGATGTGAAATATCGACGATTGTTATCAAAAGGTGGCTTGTATGTTTTTTTAATTAAAATTTACTATTGCAAAAGGGAACAAACCTGCAGTCGCATTATTGTTGTGCTGAAGTGCTGCCCGCCTTCCCTTCTTCCATCCAATGGCCTAACTCACGAGCCGCACGGCTTGTGACAGCCGAGCTGTCACTTTGGCAACTGTGTCATGTGATTTATATACTAATATCATTGTTCAGGCTACAGGGCTAATGAATCTCAAATCATTAAAGTGGTGGTAACACGTTTTTTCACGACACCAAAGAGCATGGAGTAAAAGATCACCACTACATTAGCTGACTTCTAATTAATCCCCTAATTATACAAGGGGTTGTTAAATATCTAAACTACTATAGATCTTTTTAGCGGTTGTCTCGTTCTTTACCATGTTTTCCAAACTTTCTGAACCTCATCTTAATATTCTAAATTATTAGATGAGACATTTACTGATTTCAGCTACTACAAAATGTATTTAAATAAAACGAATAAATTAGATTATATATGTAAAGTATAATCGCAGTTGCGAGATATCTTTAAGCGAATATCTCGAAATGGTTTTATACACGAACGAACTTGAGCTGTATATTAATTACGTACAAGTTTCGTTCGTGCGTTTGAAAATCCTTGCGCCGGGCACGACTGGGATGGCTGGGGATGGCCGGGACAGCGCCGGAGACAGGGGACGTGGCCGGGCATCGAACCGCAAATTCTGTGCTCGACGCCCGCCACTAAATTAATTGCCAAACCCACTGGGGTGCTTGGATTTACTTTAGAGTATCATATTAATTTGCAAAATACTATTTTAGTATTACAAGTTTATTAGAAACTAGCTTTGAGTTGTTAGAGTGGAATGACGTAGTTTTTATATATCTCTCAGGTTCTAAGTGAAAAAAATTATGTATCAGATGTATCTTTGAAATTGTCACTAGTACAGAGGATAATTTTGAAGAATTGGGATAAGGGTGACGCTTCTGAACGTTGTCCGCTAGCGAGGACGTACGACTTAGCTATACGTACAACTTAGCGATACGTACGACTTAGCGATACGTACAACTTAGCGATACGTACAACTTAGCGATACGTACAACTTAGCGATACGTACAACTTAGCGATACGTACGACTTAGCGATACGTACGACTTAGCGATACGTACAACTTAGCGATACACATACCAGTGATCAACACTATAGAAAAGGCATTTCGATCTTAGGTCAGACTCATCTTATCTCAGACATAATTTTATATACAAAATGTATTGTAAATTCCAACAGAAGAGCTCCAAGCAAAATAAATCTATAAATTGTATCCAACTTGATAATTCTATGCCTTTACCTGAATCCGTAATCAAGGTACCAGGCAATCAGTATTCGGCAGGAGTTCGCTCGATTCCCGTACGATAAGCCTTAGATCCCGACGCTGTGTGAATTCATCTCGCGATACTTGTGACTAATCGCCCAGATTCACCTCGCTCCGTCTCGCGTTAATCCCGGACAAATTATAGGGGTGCTTATAATACGAAGGTTTTGTGCTCATTATTTAACAGTCGTTTAAATACACTACTTCTGATGTTTTTGAGTGTTTTAATCATGTATGTTATATTGCTTAAAATGTATTAAATTAAAATATATATAGAACATATTTTTAGAAAATAATGCTAACAATAGAATCAAGAGAAATTATATTTTTTTGTAGATATGTATAAATATAAGTGCTTCACGTAAAATAATAACCTTCTTTATTTCCTAACTCCCGACTCGACCTGTAAAAATAACGCAAGTTTACCACAATACCCCCATAATACGAATAACAATATTTTACATATATAAATAACACTTAATTATTTCACTGCTTCAATAAGTGACGCATACCTAGTCATTATGTAATTAGTACTGAACTGAACTTTTTCGATAAATGCAGAATGAAAACTTTTTAGAGGCGTTAGGCAGGGTGAGGATGAGTTCGTAGAAGACATGTTATACGTAGTACTTGTGTTATACGTTGCGCTCGTAGCGCATGAACTACTTAAAACTCAAACAGAGTCAGAAAATTGCATCAGTAACATGCGTTAGCAACATGCGTTATCTTTATGTGTCAGAGTCATGCGTCCTATACATGAGTTATAAACATGCGTCAGCAACATGCGTTATCAATATATGTCAGAAACATGCGTCATCTACATAAGTTATAAAGATGCGTCAGATACACTTTAGGCGTAGTATTCGTCTTATATTACGTAACGCTGGTGGTACAACAAGTCTTACTTAACGACTAATAATGAATGAGTCAGAAACATGCGTCGTCTACATGCATTATCATTATATATCTGCAACATATTGAATAACTACTCTAGGCGATATGCAGGAAAACATTTTTTTTAGTTTGAGTCAGCAAACATGTAAACTCGGTTTGCCTGCTAAAACCATTGAGACTAGGCTACATGGGGTAGAAAAAATAAATGACATACACACGTACTCGCATAACGATATGATATAAACCACTATACCTTCTAGATATAAATGGTTTCTTCCACCGTTTGATATCATCAACATAGATCAGATTGCCTACATCCCAAACCAAATTGTATCGGTACATTGAAATGTAGTCGAAATAAAAAAATATCGAATAATGGATATAAAAGCGAAGAGTTTGCGTCACAAAGCCGCATGCGGGCCTCAGATATTGACAGTAAATTTCATTCATACGGCATTAGTGCCGCGCCATCAGATACAGGGCCGCTGCCGCAAACAATACCGACTCGCCGACACACCGACGCACACGTACAACAAATTGTTTCAAATAAAATGCCTTTTATTTCATTGCTGTATTGAACGTATCGCACTTAATTATAACGTCAAGGCTGAAATGTATTGATAGCTTTAATGGGATATTTTTTTATAATGTAGGGGACAAACGAAAAATCATTGCCCTTCGACGACTACCGACGCCCATAAACATTCGTATTATTGTTATTCAGATGCATTGCCCACCTTACCATCATTGGACGTTCACATGCCTTACCATCACAAATGTCACGAAACTTGACAGCGAATATGTCACTTTATGGCACGTGAGCGAGAGGTCACTATTGTACTGGGCCGGATCGAATTGTAATGGAACATGGCACTACCTCTTACTAAACTAAAAATACTATCAACAAATTTTCGTTGTTCATTACTTTCAAACTTTAGCTAAATAAATCCTGCTGAGGTCTGGGCTGCTTAAGATGCACTTCGAAACAGCCAAAGCACTGAGAAAGCTTTGAGTTAGTTTAGCCTAACTATGAAAAAAAATTAAAGACTAATTATAGTCTAGCGAATTGGATTAAGATCGCTTCGTCAGATTCTTACGTCGACTAAATACGAAAATTAACTGAAGCGTTCTTCTAGTCACGATTAAGTTTAAAACGTGACCAGCTCTTCTGTAACAAACCATGTTAGGTGTTTCTCTGGAATATATGTTTGTGATAAAATCACCTGTCATAGAAGTAAAATGACCAATAATTCTATTATGATTTATGATGTGTGTACCCGTTGTAGTAGCCGTGAGCTGGTTACTCAAAAACAGCTCGTCGATGGGCGGATAAGGTTGTGGAGGACACACCACGTTTGATAAGACGTAGTGCCATGCTATACTGCAGCCAAATCAGGCTGGCACGATCGAGTACGTACTTCTCGTTCACATGACACCGCCGTAAGTAACAAATGTGCTAACGTGTTTGTAAGTAACTGTTGGCTCACTGGAGGGAGGAGGACAGATGAGATACGCGTCGGCATCGACATCTGGATTATTGTCATAATAGTTCAGGTGTCGGTGCGCGTCAGTAGGCGTCAGGCTCTGGCTGATTGTTTGTTTTCCTTCCCAATACCATAAAAAAGAAGAATTGTTCCGCAATCAGACCATGTGCAAGTATCTTTCGGTCTTTTTCAGAAAGGCTGCATATTGTGGACAAAGAAAAAGAATAATAATGATCACACAACCTATGAAAAAATTCTTTTGTATGTTTGTTTGTTTACACACGCTATTCTTCGGAATTAGTAGACGGATTTGAATAAAACTTTTTGTTACACGGCTAATAGAACTGGGCAACATATAGCCTTATTAAAACTGTCACCAGCTAGTGCTAAATATGCTGCTCCTTATACTATTCAACGGTGACAAACTCAAATTTCCCCTAAAAGGATCAAGAACAATCCGGTTGGGATTGTTCTTGATCCTTTTAGTAGAAATTTGAATATATAATAATGATATCTATATTCTTAATCTATAGACTCTGCATAAAATTTCGTGTCTACATTTCATTCAGCTTCTCTACGATGTACAAGTTTCAAGAGCATACGTATCTAATTTAGTATTGTAGTCTCAAAAACATGTTATAACAAATTATTTATATATTATACTGATTTATTGGTGACCAGGAAACAGTTATTACCAATTTGTATGTGTATATTTCAATTTTTCCAGTATATCCTATCGTTTTATATCTCTATCACTTTCCAATGTTTTTCGCTGTATCATTGTTCTCGTTTAATGAAAAAGAGCTATTATTATTTATGTGATTGTTATCCCCATAATATTTTGCTACGTAATAAAGGTTATCTTTGTGAAATGTAATTCTTCAAAGTTAAGCCAATATTTGGCGAGGCGGATGTGAGCGGGTAATTTATCGCCGCGCAAACCGGAGTTTATCGGAAGACGGAGAGTAAGTTTATTATATAGTGACCGGATGTAAGTGGACGCACACATATTGCACGTAGGTACACTCGCGTTGACAAGCGCCGTGTCTTGTCAAACCGGAGTTTATCGGAAGACGGAGAGTAAGTTTATTATATAGTGACCGGATGTAAGCGGACGCACACATATTGCACGTAGGTACACTCGTGTTGAAAAGCGCCGTGTCTTGTCAAATCAGAGTTTGCCTGAAGACGGAGAGTAGGTTTATTTTATAGTGACCTGATGTAAGCGGACGCACGTATACTGCACGTAGGTACACTTCCATTTACAAGTGCTGTGCCTGACCAGACCGTAGTTTGTCGGAAGACGGAGAGTAAGTTCAAATAATAAAAAATGTGGCTACTGGCGGGATTGAAACGAACGTACACATATTGCACGTAGGTGCTGTGTATTGTCAAATAGAAGTTTATCGAATACAGATTATAGCTTCATCATATAGTGACCGTATTTAAACAAACGCACAAAATATGCAGTCATTTACAAGCACAGTATATTTTCAAAAGGAATTTAACGAAGACAGAGATTAAGTTTAATATATATAACCTACTGTTCGATACACTTCCTTTCTTAAGCGCTTTGACTTGTCAAATGAAATTGTCAAAAAAAAGTGTTTCTTATATAGTGAGCGCCTGATGTATTAAATTTCATATACCTAACTGTGAAAGACTTTGTTCTATTTTTCACCCGACTATCACCCCTGTAGTGTCCCGAGAAGTGACAACATATGCCAACGATTAGTTTTCTTATATATTACTGTCCCAATGAATTTAAATCTCAGATTCTGCCATAAAGTTATGATAATTTCAATGTAATTCAGTGCAGTATATGTATATATTATGTTAACTTAGACAAAATATTCTCGTAGCAGTGCTACAGTTTCGTAGCCTTGAGGACATATATTATATGTAGCTATTCTCTATCTTAAAATAATTTTTTACTGTTATTAACAAAATAACTTACAATCAAAGTAACTTATAAAATTAATCGTAGATGTACATTTTCAAATTCTATTGAAGTCCTAACTGTTACGTGAAAGTGCCATCAGACACCCAGTCAACCCGGACAAATGCCTAACTTAGTATTTACTAATTCAGTACCGCGTTCTAAGGCACAGACAGCATGAGGGCGCGCGTGTCGCCCTTGCACATGTAACATATCACAGTGCATACATGCATTGTACCTTTAGCAATGGCGACAATTATGCACGCCACACTGAGGGACATAACACTTAATATACATAAATAAATAACAGAGACTTTAAAACCATTCGCAATACTTTTTTAATTAGTAAAATGAAAATAATCTTAAATCGGTACACGTTGTAGCTTTACTTACAAAATATATTTTCAAAAGCTTTATGTCACCACCTGTACTTCAACTTTCATTTTTGTAGAGTCGGGAGGCATTTCTTTGGAACGATGAAATATGTCGTTTATACGGACGGCCTTCATTGTAAACACATTTCGGAAATCGTCCTCATACGTCCGACGGAGGAAATCGCCCACGTTTTAGTAATTTTATTTCGAGCATTCTGCTTCAGAAACATTCGTAAAATCCACCCGATCTTACTGATATATTCGCTTTTCAAAATTTCATATCATGTGAATTATTGAGCACGTTATGTTAAATATTTCACATTTTATTTACAATGAAATGAAAAGAAGTTTTCTTAAGTTTTCGCGAATGCGTACATAATAAAACTAATTTGTCAGACTTTGTCGTGGTTTCCCTTTGTATTTTACAATCCCGAAGATTCCATATTTATTTTTCTCACAGCTGCAAATAACAATAATCACTTTTTGCGCTAATTAAAACAATGAAACAATTTTAATAATTGTTTCGTTGTTTCGATTCCTCTCTTCGGTTCGGAGATCTTTGGGCAATTTTAATGATTTGTGATATCAGGACATCTCAGTCTACGCGTGACCATAGGTACTGCAAAGCTTATGAAACGTCGGGACTGCACGAAACAGCAACGGGATTTAGACAGGCTAAGTAACTTCAATAACAAACGTTCAATAAATAAAATTACAATAAACGCTAATAAATGTATGCTCATGACATTCACCAGAAAGAGAAACCGCATCACACACGAATACATGATAGCTAACACTACAGTTAACAGAACACAATTAGTTAAAGACTTAGGCGTGTCTTTAGATCCCAAACTAACGTTTAATGATCATTTAACTAACATCACACAAAGCGTAAAAGTGCCTCGGTTTATTTTGCGTGTCTGTAAGCCGTTTTCAGACATCAATTGTTTAAAGGTAATATACTACTCATACGTTAGAAGCATTCTCGAATACTGCTGCACCATAAGTCCTCAATATATAAGTCACATGGACGATATCGAAAAGATCCAATTAAGCTTCCTAAAACATCGAAACTATGGGTCATTTAATAAATACACAAGCTACGAGAAATCCTGTAAAATACACAATGTAATGGCGTTTAAGGATAGAAGATCGCTTCTTTTTTTTTTTTTTTTCGGAGGGACCTAATACTGGTTGGCGGCGCTAGTCCAACCTCAACAGTTCGACTGACTACGAAGACTTTTTGTCTTCAGGTTTAGGGAGACGATAGGGGGACAGACCCCCCTCTTTTCCCGCAGATGGGAAGAGATGAAACGGGTCGATTGTCGGCGTACCCTATAGTAAATATTTTTGGGACCGAAAGGGGTAAGCGGTCCCCTTCCCCACTCTAGACACAATAAAGGCGGAAGGGGACGGCGCACGCACGATGCCATTTGAGTTGCGGTGTCGTGGATAAGGATAATTGAGCTCGTTTAATATTTGGCTTATCTGAGGAGGCCGGCCTCCTCCCACCCTCAGACGGAGGGGGTCGATTTGCGCTACAAATCGGCAAAAGCCGTATTCTTAATTTATTTATTATTAGAGCTCTCTAGAGTCGCGTTATTTTATTTCTATCAATCTAAGCTCTCAACTTACAGATTCGAGCCCGGGCTCGTTTCCGTAAGCGGTGTGTGAGCTTGACATTCTGTCAGTCATATGTCATAACTGTGTCACTATATGTAAGATTTCATCGCTCGACCGGTACGAGCGGTGTATATCGTATTGGTTCTAGCAGGAAAAATGCATTTACGCACCATCCAGCCGACCTGAACCAGGGGGCCTGAAGTGTGTGTCGGGCTCAGGTCGTGAAGCGATAGCTACTACCGACTAAAAACTGCTATACGTTAGTTGACCCTATTGGCATTTTACAGCGGGAGCGTGTCTTGGTGCCTTTGTTTGTGTACTTGGACGGACTTAGCTACTGCTATCACGATCGCGTCGTCGGCGTCGTGCAATACGTGCTTCGGCCGACGGTAACGGGACTCGGTTAATAATGTCGGGTCGTATTCCGACATTTGAATGATTATTCTATTTTTGTGATTAAGAGCACGGTCAAAGAACTTTTGAGATAGCTCTTTGAAGTGTCCTTTTATCGAGGTCAATTGAAAGTCACGATGTAGGTCGATGTTTCGGAAATACCACGGGTATCCAGTAGCCATTCGTAAGAATCTAGAAGATCGCTTCTGGAACAGGTGTTTCTACATAAAGTATGCCCCGGTGCTACTGACAGCATCGAACTCACTGAGCAAGCAGTAAGACTGCGACCCCCTCCACCCGCACCAGACACACACCTCTGATCTATGTGCCGCGTACGCATACCAATTACTAGGCAGTTTAGCGAAGTTGACGTATTTCATACAATCAGTAACACATTTAAGAAATCAGTCACAAACATAATCGAATCAATATAAATAGCAATAATGTAATATCCAAATGTTTCGGTAATGTGACATAATACATACACACACACACAATCTATCTCAAGGTACTGCTCAACTCTCTGCTATGCACACCCTATAAAATGTAAATCCGTAATTGGGCGTAAGTTATTCATGTAAATCAATTACGTAACTAACTTTGAGGTCTGTGGATTTTGTGATAAATAAAAATAAATTGAATAAATCGCAATAAGATCCGTTAAAGTATGTTATTATGAAACAAGCAAGTTTATATGTTGGTTACTTATGCACTGTATCTATACATACATTTATCAATCTAAATTTAGTTTATACTATTGTTAATGCGAACTGCATTGTTTAATTTTACATTCCTCTAAAACTGTAATAATTACGAATTTAAAGTCAACAGTAGTTGTAAATAATATTCATATTCAACTAAATATGTAATCCCTCTTTTGTGTACATTTCAATTATCTTTTCATAGAGAACAAAAGACACAAAGGAAAGTTTGTGATAAAATGTCCAATATAGTTTAATTTGGCGTCCTCACAACAAAGCAGCCTCTTTAGATTTGATACTGTCAAGCCACTCGTTCGCTTCACTGGACATATTCAAGGCGACGTTTAAGAAACGCAGAGTAACTCTGTGACACAGACATTTTATTTCCCTTGGCTTGTGGTTTTTTAATATTTAAAACTACTACACTACTTTATCAGTGTTATTTGTTAAATTTACTTTCAAATACGGTACAGTG
>JAFELO010001670.1:535934-567760 GCA_017140195.1 Eumaeus atala
TAATAAAATAGTTGATTACTTGCAGTTGTATTTATAGATAGATAGAGTATAGTGTAACGATAAAGTACGATTATAATGAATGTGAATGTAACAATATGATGTACACGTTAGTGATGTTACACATATTTTTCAAACCTCAGCGTAACAGAAATGTATCGATCGTATCTTTAATAAACGATAATTTCTCATGAAATATGTATGACTGTTCATATTTTAATGGAACACACCGGAACTGTACGTGAAACAAAACCGCACTTTCAAATACAATTTTAATATATTTAATTACAAGTGGCTTAACAAACGAAAAATATTTGCTCATTTGCAGGCGAACACGATAAATTGTAAATTACTTGGAAATGTGCGTTTTGAAGCCGAGGCGAGGTTTAAAATTTAAAATGGCGGAACAACAGCGAAATGAAATTCACGGGCAAATAATGAGGGGCGAATTAAAAATGCAAAAATTGATTAATGGACCGTTGGCGGGCAAATATGTACTTAATAAGTATGAGTCACCGTGGTCTGGTCCCTACTCCCTGCTGTTTAACTACAGTCTGTCGACGCTTCATGTTGACAGCCGTCACAAGTCACTACTCACATTCGGTTACTAGAATCTTGGCCGTTTAACAAAATTTTGTACATTTCAGTTGAGATGCTGCTAAGTTTTTACTTAAACTTTTAAAGTAAAATATCTTTTTTAATTATGTTTATGTCTGTATAATAATGATTATACACCTATACAATATTATCTTTAATACAACAAAAAACATTATATTATATTATTTTGTTAGAATTAAGTCAGTGGCAGTGTCGTTATGTCGCATGTGATGTGGAAACCTGCCTTAGTACTGCACAGACCTTTAATGTAGTCTTAAATGAATTGTAGTGATTTTTCAAAATTACATTGATTGATTAAATGTTCCATTACATGAACTCCAACTTTTCAGTGCATGGTTTGGTAATTTTGAAGTCGGGTCGATTACTTCGTTAAAATTAAATTTTTGTTCTAACGTTGGAACAAAGTGTATTTACATATATCCAAATATAATGAATAATTAAAAGTCATATTTATGAGCACCATGCGCAATATGTCCTTTATTCTATAAACACATAGGGCGCACTGTCCAGAAAAATCGATAAAGTGTCAAAACCCTCCTCAAGTACCTACACCTTAAACATTACCTTTTTCTGTTGAAGCAGGGTATCCATTTACGGGTCCCCGGTGGACCCTAGACTGAATGTCGCAGTCGGTCCTCGGGGATGTAATACCGACTGAACACCTGCGGGGGCCTTCCGCCGCTACATTTGAGGGTCACGGATCTACAGACAACAGGATCCCTCCAGTGACAGGCCCACCTCGGCGAAAAGGCACTTCACCTCTTCGGGAACTCTGAACAGTCCCTACGACGTCGTGTTTTAGCGGGCAGGGCTCCCATCCCAACGTGACATGAGCACAGAGGCACTACTATTGCTGAAGGCGCAAGATACAGGAGGCCGCTCCTTCTGTGAGACAGTAGTCTCCCATCCATCCATCGCCTCATGGGACTCGTCATTATCGAGCATTGTGGTGATGATGCTCGACAGGGACAAGTCCCCTCCGACAACTGACGTAAGATAACATAGCGCCGCCCATCACTGGCCGTCGCGCCTGCCAGCACCTTTTTTGTGAATGCTCGGCCGAGGCTGAGAACTATGAAAAAACCGTACATCAAATACTGTGGGAGTGTGAGGAGCGAAATTTAATGCTTAATAATATACGAAATGTTACGGGGGTCATTTACCATAGTGATCTCGTGGAAAACGTGGGCAATTTTCGTGTTTTCAGACAATTTTGTCATAAATATTATTGGCAGCAGATAATGTAACGCAATAAGCCCCAATTCATAATTAAATACGACATGTAGTCAATATGTATTAGGCGTTTATATCTCTTCACTTGGCTGTTGTCTCTTTTTTTGAGTGTTTAAGTCATTGCAACCCCGTACTGTCTCCGCCTTGATTGGGGAAGGAAACTTGAAACACTTCTTGCTCCTCCTATTTCCTTCAGATTAAATTCAATGCAGTTTTCAGCATTCAATTGGGTGCCCTGCGATCATATCCGAGGGTCGCAATTGGTGGCCGCTGTCGACCCTGGAGACACAGGAGTAGCAGTGGTGTGAAAGTGTGGTGGGCCGTGCCCGAATTAAAAAAAATATCCGCGACCCAACCTCGCACCAGAAAAGCTCCACCATTGTAACATCCACCTCGGATAGACCTTTCGGTATACAACAATGACCCTGAAGTCCCAATAAGGCTCATACACTTTGTAGCGGGACACCTCATGCCGCACCTGATTTTGCACAACCCTAGCAACAAAACAGTCAATACAAACATTAAGTACACAATTCATGCTGTCGTGTCTCTTACATGACATACCACTTTGGCAAAATGGTCATTAATAATAAAAACACAGCATACACTTATCAATCAAAGCACCAATACATAAAGCGGTACACCGAACCATTACCGACCACGCGGAATCGCGTGCCAAACGTATATTAGGTGTCATAACAACACGACGCCAGAACCTTCACTTAGATGCATTTTATATAGTGCCATTCCGCAGAGATCTGGCCGATAAGCGCCACCGTGCAACAATGCCCCGCTAAACACCGTAAACTTGTGAATTATTAATCCTTTTATGGTGGCCCAGTGAGCCCTTACACGGCTCACTCGATGAAAACTTTAATAAATCGCCTTTTAAATTCATGGGTTTTTATGGGGCGAGTTATTTAGTATAGCGAATTCTTTCCATCGCATGTTCGGCTAATGAGCACAATTGACATAGCTGCTTGTAATAATTAATGTTTATTTAATACAACGTTAAAATGCATAGACCTTTTGAGTTCTTTGAGAGATTATAATCCATGAAAAGAATGATTTTAACATACTTCGACAGTATAAAAATAATCATCCGCTACTATAATATATGTTGATGAATTTTTTGGGACAAAATATCACAATTATTCTATACTTATCTTACCGACAAGGGTCGGGAATAGAAACAAAATACAATGGAGAGGCTAATATTTTATCACAGAGCGTTTTATTAATATTTAATAAATTTATTTATTGAAGATTCGTAACTCTAGCAGTGATTGTGAAAAAAGATCCACCAAAAATAAAACAAACATAGTCATTGTTATATAACATGGTATTAATTAAGTCAGGACAAACATAATTTCAATTAGAACATGACGGATTTAACGTATCGTTATATTCGCCTTGTAAGGACGCGAGTGCTACTGGGCACACCAAAATGTGTTTTAAGTAGACCAGACGGACAAACAGTATTTTTCAATGTAATGTAATAAACAAAACGTTAATAATGATGATATATGAAGTAGCAAACCCGTTCAAACGGTCCCGCCAGTCGTGTAATTAAAAGCATCCTTTACTGATTTATCGCGTCCACAAATTATTTCTTTATCTGCACTCCTCTAATATATCTTTATTCAGTGGCGCTCTCGAGATAAAATTAGCGAATTTGTTCATCGTCCAACCCCGCTTTTCTTTCGCTCTGTTTGGTTAAAGGGTTGCGGTGCTGTAATTTACTTTTTACATTGATTAACGGTCGAGAGGTTTGTTTTTACATAAAACAAGGACCTTAATTTTTTTGGCTTAACGACTTAATTATGGCATAATCTTATCAAATGTATGTTAAGCAAATAACCTTATTTTCAACGGGTTCTTTTAAGCTTCTAGCTCATATTTTTTGTATACCGGCTGGCGCAATGGTAACAGCTCGTATAATCGTGCATGTTCTGTAATAAATTAAATATAAAATTTATAAAAAAGATGAATAATTTTTGCCTTGTGGAGTACCTACCTGTACACAAGTCCTCACGGTACTTAGAAGGCTAGGCTAACAAGGTATGATAAGTCCAAATTTATAATTTATTATTATTTGCCACATGTAATCCTTTTATATCACGATGATAAAGGAAATTATTGATTCAGGAATCAAATATAAAATAAAAAAGATAGCCCAGTTTGTTTAATTTTTATTGTTGTGCTTCAATTCAATTTTCAATAGTTATCTAATGAAAATCAAAGACTCATATTTCTAATATGCTACTCAATGTAATGAGTGTAAGATAAATTCACATCAAAGATGAAGTTAATACATCAAAGATGAAGTTAGTAGTTTAAGTACTAGTTAGACGCGCGTTTTGTTATGTTGTAATTTGTGAGTTAAGGTGGCCCGTTGAAGGGGAGAAGGAAGTGCGGATGTTCATTTGATGACCACCGACGCCCGTCTGTATCCGCATTATTGCATGCACAGGTACCTTCCCTGTCACGCTGGTCCAATTCGTCAGCAAGGCAGCACCACACACATACGCTCGAAAAACATTATCAGTTGTAACATTTTGACTCGACCGCAATAGAAGGCTATTGCGATCGAGTCAAAATGTTACAATTGATTATGGGAATAACTATTGCATCATTTGTTAATTAAACGAAAATGTAAATACATATGATTTTTAATGCATAAAAATACATTTGTGTTGCAATAATTATAATAATAATTGATTGCATACAAGTTTTCACCGTCTATTAAACCCAATTTCGTTTATTTTCATTTGGTGGCTATAGAATTGTCATTAAATATTTGTAAATCTGAGAGTACATGTGAATCAGGTTGATTTAAAATAAGGTACCTTATTTTGACACACACTAAGCCAACGTCATTCGCATACTTATCCAACTACACGAAAGGCAACTGCAATTTTTGTGAGGCATCCAGACGAAACTTCTCGGTAGCATTGGGAGCAAGCGCGTACATAAGCTCCAATGATGACATTTGGACCGTTATAAAAAAAAAAAAACAATACTACTTTTACAATTGGATTAGCAGATAGTCTCTCCTCTCACCAATTATGTTTTTTCTTATAGTGAGAATATAGATGCAAATGGGAAGCCCTAGGCAGGCCTATGATTGCGAGTGTCTTGGTTAATAGAGAAGGAATCTGAGAATGCATTAGTGTCTCTGTCTATCTAATCTCACGTGTGCATTACTCAGAGAGAAACAAATGAAAAAAGAGAGAAAGACAACATTTGCTTTCTCTTTGTGCTTAGATGGACGCCGTTTAGACTGGCTGCCTACCTCCATCTGTATAATCTCAATGCTTTCTCCCGATGCACTGCACCCGAACCAACTTTGATTTACGATTAATTTGATAATTATAATATGGAACCACAGGCCTCGTCAAAAGCCAATCCAGATTTTTAATGTCGTCTCTCCAGTGAAAAAAATAAAATCGTGCAATAATTGAAATGAAAAAATAGTAAAAATATCTAACACAGACCTATTACAAGTGTTCATAGTGATTACAGGTAAGCTCGGTCAGCCATTTCTTCTAAGCTATGCTGTTGTATATATGTTTAAACAGAAAAAAATGATGGCGTCAATAGTTATCAAGGGTATTCTGCTGGGGAAAGGGACTGCCCGTGCGTTCGTCTGTAGACTATGTATAATATTTATTCATTTACTTGATTTTGATTATCAACGCACGGTTATATTACCTTAGTAACAAGACGTACTTTGGACACAGAACATGTAAAACTACAAGGAACATGTATAAGTAATAACGCGGAACGATCGTGATATAGATCAATCAGTTAACTAAGTTAAGCAACGCTGGGTGATAATTATATAGTGATGGGTGCGCTTTAGTGTACCCATCGCGAAGGGTATAAGTGGGTATAAGGAGAGGTTGGACTACCGACGCCCAAATGCATCCGAATCATTGTTCATTCATCATTGTGTTGCATACGTGGTCCTCCTTCCCTCCACGGGCGATCGGAAACTCGGAAACCATATGAAACGCATAGCGTGTATGAACAAAGTACCTCCGCGGTCCTTCAGGCCCAATTATGCTGCAATGCAGCATAGCGCTACCTCATATTAAGCTGTGTATCAGACGGCATTTAAAATAAAAGTGTTAGCAGCGGTGAGTGTCGGAGTGTGTATTCAATAAAACAACTGGAACATCATAACAGTCAATAAGGGAGTATGAAATAGAAATCCGAGATAGAGAAAAAAATGTAAGACCGATAAGCTTCCTGTTTAAACGAAGCTATTGCCGGTTCGGGAAACGATTTCCAGTCCTGCAAAAAAACCTGTATTCCTGTTCCTTTTTTTAAATGTTGCCTTACGTATATTGTAAAGCTTCTAGAATCTATTAAGGTACCTTTAACGTGTCATGGATTTTATTTAGAAAATTCGAAAGGTAAATGTTGATTGCTATTACTGTATACTCAGGCATTTGAAATATCTGAGGCCTGAGTATTTGATATTTGATGGAGATTTAATGTTGACGACCGGCTGGCTCAGTTCGTAACGTGGCGGATAGTCCGCGAGTTACGCCAGAGGTTGCCGGTCCGGATCCCGCCTAGGTTATGGATGTTTATATGCGTAACATATGTATTTCTATTATAAAAATAATATTATGTGGATAATATTTCTTGAATATGTAAAAAAAAAAAATTAAATACATTTCCGTTGTCTTGTACCTGTAAAACCAGTCGTTCCGGTACTTACCACAAGACAAGTCCACAGATATTATTATTATTAAACCGCTAGTATTATATAATAGATTTTGTAACAGTTTAAGTATTGAGTCAGTGCTCCAGACTATTATTTAGAAATTGTATCACAAATTTCAAAGTGAATATTGAAAGTGAATTCAATAATGTGTATAATGATTTATTAATATAGGTATACTTTGGCATACCCACCAAGGTTCAAGCCTTGTCGTGGCGGTGGGGTGAATCCATTTGAACCGAGGGGGATCTTTGCACCCCTCTTATAAGAAGAGGTGACCAAAGAGCAACAGGAAGAGGCGCTTTTGCGCACGGGGCAAGGGGCGAGGATGGGAACCTCACCCTATTGCACTGTCCCAAAGTCGGTGGGGTTGTCCTGTAGTGCGGGGCAACCACATCTGTGGAGGTGAAGTTGGTCCCTTAGGGGGCTGACTAGTTGTCGAGGTGCCCTGATGATTTGTTCCGGGATACCTCACCAAGGGCGACAATGATGGCAATTGCGGTGGTTTTTGTGGGTATTCCACGATATCATGTACTGCGTGACCCAGACACCTGGACCCCACCCTAGGCCAGTGAAGGCGTTTCCCCACATCAACAAAAGAAAGGTATACTTTGGCATAAGTACAGACGAAGCTCAGTGGGAATTACTGGAAAATACACGAAACTTACTTGAGGAAAGTCAGATGCATACAGGTAGTGTCTAATTAAACGCTTTAAGCCCCATATTCTTATCCCCTTTTAGTAAAAACAAATTCAAGAACGTTTCAGAAATAGCTAATTATAGAACATAATATATCTAGATCGTAGAGGCTTGTGTGTCTGAGCCCTTAATTAGTATTCTCGCAGCCCCATGCACCCCAAATGCACCCCGTACTAACCCGTGCGTGTCCCGGCCTAATGCACCCCCGCGCAGGGCGCTTGCAGTTTACTGATCATCCGATACGGGATAAATAATTGACTTGGATTATGGACTATTGTCAGTAATTATATCTTAGATCGTCACTGGCTTAGATACACATATATTAATTCCTTTACTAATGCCACTCGTATCTTTATGTAATATAGTAATACTTTTTTCTTTACACTTTTTTTTGGGTTTATGGACAAGAGCATTTGCATACTGCTGTAATCCCGGGTTAGATCTTGAAATTGTGTAAGACTAGCAGTCAAGCCTAGCGAGTTAAGTACACTGAAGGTAATTCAAAGTAATGACATCGATACATTATTTGGGCATCAGTGACTTCAACCAAATATGATCCGACATCGACCAGTTTAAAAAAAGCTAATATTTTAATTAACATATCACAACCCTAATTTTAAGAGACATGTTAAACGAATAGAAAAATGGCATCAAAAGTGAAGTGGGCGTTGAACGCACCAGCGAATCCGTCTGGCTTTGATTTGTGGCCCAAGAATCACGAGTGTTATTTTAATTATAACCATCATTTATCGTAATTAGAGTTCCGCGAGAGGGCTTGTGACGCCAACGGGCGGCAAATCGTCGGTCCACTTTGAATAAACGACAATTAGGATGCAGTAGAAGCGAACACAACTCTCGAGTGTTTACATGTTTGCTAAACTATGTTTGTCGATGGCACTGAAAGGCTTCCAGCGCTGGCAATTACCGCTTCAACATAACACAGACAAAGGTGTTTGCAGCGCGCTTTTTATGTTATTTAAATGGAACTTTTTGCTGTATGAGTTTGTTAAAATTTTTAAAACCACAACTTTTGTTTATTTTATATTTCCAGCTATGTGTTTGGTATATAATAAACTTATTAGAGAGGTCATCATAAGAGAATAGAAATTGGGTTAGTAATATTTTGGGCGGTTGTAAGTATGTGATTGAAAAGTGGATTGGCGAACGAATATTCCCATCTGTGTAAACAAAAATCCTCCGTTACTGAGTGACTGTTTGGCAAACAACGCACAGCCGAAACTACTGAACGCAAGAAACTGAAGTTTGGCGCGTGTGTACCTTGGAGAGGGTAAGGGAGCACTAATAGGGTGTTTATGGAAATCCCACCACGCAGGAGGACAAAGGGCTAAAATTGATTTTCTTTATTTACACCGTTGACATTACTTTACACGGGTGAAGCCGCGGAGCGGTGCTAGTATAATATACTATCACAAATAGATGCGGATCTAAGGCCATTGAACCAAAAATTTATTATTAAAAAAAATATGTTATTTAAGTAGAACTTTATTACTAACATTATGATATTTAAGTATATGATGCATATATTTATTTTTATGAACATACAATTTTTTTACAGCAAGTAAGTATTTTCGTTAAAATTGTTGATAAAGAGAAGTAAGCTTTATTATGTTTGCATCACTAACTATGCATTAGTAAAATAAGCGTCGGCCCTGAAGTCCAAGTGATATGCTAATCACATTTTCTAACAATATAATTATTGTTTAGCATACGTTACGTAGCGCTGCTACAGCATGCTGCGGCTATAAATTTATTTTTAATATACAACACTACTGTTTTTATACGATCGTTTCATTTGCCTCGTTCTGGAACAAAAGCATTAACTCTCAAAATAAACTCACTAGCTGTCGTCAAATACATTAATAGATGTATCAAAGGGAAAAACCATTTATATAAGTCTGGAAACTGATAACAGGTGAATCGAGTGGGTTGCGATAAGACTGAGTGAGGTGAGCGGCGACCCACCTTTTATCGTGCCGCATAAAGTGGCGCGTGTTTATAGCGCCAGGCCTGGGGTTGACTGAAGTAAGGCTGTCGTGGCAATAGTTGATACTACAATTGTAATATAAGCATTTTCGAGTTTACTGCTTAAAATGATGATGCCTGTGGTACAAAAATATTAGGAATGGTGTGTTTTATATTATAGAGGATTTTATTATTTTATTTTATTTTTAAGGAACACAAACAGTTACATTAGAGAAAATAAATAAATTGAATAAGATTTTACGTAAACCAATACTGTGTTCACAATTAATTATAACATAAATAACAGCTTCCGTTGAAAGTACATTGATATTAAGTCATTTACAAATATTAAACAAAGAAAAGAATTTAAATACAATTTACGAATAAAAAATAATTGAAAAGAAGAAGTCTAAAAGCATAAATAAAAGTTATCACTTAGACATGCCAATTCTCTAATCCTGCTTTTATTGCTATTAAATGAGCACCAAAACTGATCAATTATTTGAAAGTGTCTTGTACTTGGTTTTTGTTCTGGGTATATCGTATGAGTTTTTAAACGAATTAATATTTTATAAAAGAAATGACGAATATATTTTGTAATTAATAATTATATATGAAAAGAACTGGTCTCGTTCAAGTCTACCAATATACAGAGGTTGAAACAGAAACGTTTCTGAACTATGACCAAAAATGAGTTTACGTTCTATGTATTGCATAAATTTCGTACTTATGTTTTCAATATATACCGGACCATATTCCGGGATAGGTAGCACAAGCGATCTAAACAAAAGTATACGGGTCGAGGAGAATGTAAACTCTTTTGATATCCTTATAATGTATCCTATCATACGGTAAGCCTTACTAATAATATAATCTACGTGTGGACGAAAAGAGAGTTTGGAATCTATATACGCGCCCAAATCTCTCACAAATGATACCCTGTTGATTTTATTATCATTCAATAGATAATCGAACAAAACATGCTTACATTTCCTAGTGAAAGTTATGAAATGCCATTTGCGAAGATTTAATTTAAGAATTGAATTAAATTAAATTAATTCGAGACGCAAATGCTATTTAAGTCACGTTGTAAGAGAAAACAGTCGTCTAGAGATTTAATAACTGAAAGAATATTAGAATTATTTAAATTGGATCGTATGTCGTTAATATAAAGATTAAACAATGAAGGCTCTAAATGCGAACCTTGTGGAACGCCTGAAGTAACGGGTACAAACGACTAGCAATATCGCTTGACAGCCACTGCTTGACATCTGTTACGAAGGTGCGAATCGATCCACCGCAGGAGGTCAACATGGATTCCAAGTACATCAAATTTATTTATTATGATATCATGCGATATTTTTATGCTTTAGAGAAGTCTGTATAAATGACATTAACTTGATATCCTCGATCCATGTCAAAAGCCACCCTATGAACAAATTCACATAAATTGATTTGTGTGGATTTTTTAGGAACAAAGCCGTGTTGCTCGGGTGTTTTTCACAATTTTTTCAAACATTTTAGCAAGTGTATTTTTAGAGTTAGAGATAGGTCCGTAATTACTTATATTATGAATATTACCCGATTCATAAATAGGCAAAATGAAAGATTTTTTCCATTTAGTAGGCATGATGCCACACAAAAAAGACTTTTTAAAGAGAAATGCTATTGATTCCGCAAGTTCTTTCTTACAGGATCTATAAAATATTGGGGGTATACTATCTTGTCCCTTGCTCGTATATAAGACTTGTAAATATTTTACTACATTTTTACTCGATACGTCGATAGAGTTGATAGGACAGATATTCCTTACACATTATTATTATTAGATTAGATTAAAGGATTATTCGATCTTAGTTCATAAACGGAATGAAAGTATTCATTGAATATATTTCAAATATCGCTACCTCCGGTTATAGACATATTATTATAATTGATAGAGTAGGAATATCTGGGTTGGCCTTTTTCGCCTACACAAATCTCCAAAATAATGTATTATCAGCTTTTATGTTACTTTCAGTGTTAAGTAAAAAACTCTTGTAACAGCCTGCTTGAATTATTTTCTGTCGTTTTCACAATATACAGAAAGTATCCTAATCACTGACTTTGCAATGGATTTAACTCGTTTCAAAAGTTTCTTATTATTACAAGTTATATGATCGTTACAGGGTATCGCGTTGTTGCCAGACGTATCACCTAAGTCAGCTGATTTAATTTTCAACTTACGTAGCTGGGCAAGTCAATCGTCCTTTCTATACCTACTTAAAAAGCTGAAAATAATTGGCTTAATCGTCTTATTATCTTTGTTGTTTGACGTAACCCTGGAGACAAAGTCAATATCCTTATACGGGTCCAAGCTAAATGAGGCCTTATCGGAGATGTTCTTCAGAATTGTTATACGGTTCTCGCCTTCTTTCTCAGGAATACCAAATACCTCAATATTAAACCGCCGATCCCATTGATCTCGGATGTCGCTAGCAGCTTTTAATTTCTCAGATTCGTTAGTTAGTGATTGTACCTCTGATTTTACGGTCGTCAGTTGCTTCATATTCAAGTCAAATTTATTGATTTTTATATAAAAACGTTCAATAATTTCCGATGCCCATAAACATCCGCATAATTAAAATGTATATACATTGCCCTCCTTTCCTTTTCCTCTCCAATGGGCCACTAGTTACTCACAATACGCATGAAAAGCGACACCGAAGTTGATTACTAAGTAAGTTATTACTTTCCAGCTTGTTCATGTGAAAAGTGACCGGTCGCAACACCAGCGTAACCCTTTAAGCAGTCATTAAAAAAATACATTGTTGCGCGCATTCCGAAACAAAAACTGGATGAAATTAAATGCAACCTTATTCAAATAATAAGTTTTAGCTTAAAAACTGGCATATTCGTATTCAGACAATACATGTGTATCATCTGAATACGCTACTGATGTACGCTTATAATCTGAGTAATATATGCCTCAACATACCAAGCGTTTGCAGTCGCGTGCAAAAACACATTTAATAAGAGCTCATGTCATTGGGAGCCGATGAGGTAATTCTCGCTCACATGATACTGCCACATAGTGACAACTATGCTGTCGCTTTTCCTGCGGTGTGTGAGTTTCGCATAACCCTTATGCGGAAGTTTATAGGTCTCCGAAGTTATCAACAAGGTCCGACTAATCATTTCCCGCCTTATACTATAAAAACGGCAATGATTTAATAACAATAATTTTGGGAGCCAAGTATCCATCGACTTGGTATTGGAATGAACGTGTTGCGGGGTCATTATCTCGGTTCATTTGCGCACCGACGCGGCGAACATAAATCAGCGCCTGAGACAATGCTAATGCGGTGGAATTAAAAAATACTTTGCCTCGAGCCCTCTCTGAAATAAAAGACTTAACGCAATCTTTGCGGGCGGTTAATGAATTACTTTTGCTAATTTTTCATCGTGGAACGTATTTCAACATTCTAAAATTATAAAAAGGAAACATTTGACTGTTTGTTTGTTTGGTTATTGCTATTGAATAATGCTCCAAAACTACTGGACCGATTTGGAGTGTTAATATATATAATCTGTTACTATTAGAACCCTACACTACCAGTAATGAACATAGGCAGTACAACATTTTCTAAAACATTTTGATTATTAGGAAAACTTTGATAATGTAACCAAAATCTGAAAGAAAATATCAAAATAAATCCTTATTTAGCTATCAGTATTGAAAAGCAGCTCTCCCGGCAGACGTTGTTCGACGATATAAAATTTTATATTTTTGTAAGTCAACCATTTTTTGCCATATTCAGTGAAATATCTGTGCGAAGTCGGGACGGCATGCTAATTTATTCATAATTATAATGGATTCATTGTATAAGAAATACTGATGTTAGTGTATTGCAACCGAAAATCATCGGTACGACTGGGGAAGTATCTCTAGCTTACAAGTATTATGTGTCGTGAAGTAGTGCTGTCACTTTAAACGTAACCAGGAAATATCCTGTCAGACCGACTCTTTTTATACTCGAAGATGAAGACCCATATCTACTAGTACGGTTGTATATCGTCTTCTAATAGCTATCAGCTAATCCATCCTGTCATTTACCTTCTTTTATAGAAAACATCAGATCCATGAAATCTATATGATAAAATAATAAACCCCTAGGCGAAAACGACGGCTGGTATACTTTTAGACTGGTCGTCTGTCGACAACGTATTTCAAATGAGATTATTATTTCGTAGGTGGCTTTAGAGACTGAAGTCGCTGGTAATATAAATAAATATAGGGATCGCACCGGTTTCTACACGACTACACAAAAAAAAACTTGTTCTATTTTCAAATACGTATCTGTGCAAAAATAAAATAAAGCGAAGAGATTATGATATATACTTGGTTTTCTTGGCCCCCGCTGACATCTCAATTAATCACCACAGATTAGACATAAAATATGAGCGCTGGTATCTGCGGCAGCACTCGACTTTTCAAATAATTGCTACTTTAAAACAGATATGCAATATTTGCATAATTAAAGATGTAAATGTCTTATTTAATTAATGTCCTAAGGTACAAATACTTCTGAATTTTAAATAAAACAATGAAGTAGGACGGCACTTTATTACAAGCACTCCATTACGTAGTCAGGTACAGAATAATAAAGAAAAAAATAAGAACGTACTTGAACTGCCAGTATTTGACAATATTATGTAGACGAGACATTATGAACACAAACATTTAGACCTAATTTTACATTTTGTTTTAAATAATCTCCGGTATATACAGATACATAGCGGTACACTGACCAATTAGAATGGATCTTCATCAAGAAGTTAAAACGTATTTTGTATAACATAAGAGGGGAAATGAGCAAGCGGAGCATAATATGCAGAGATGTCGCGTTCCATCCTTTCCTCCATCCGAATTCTCATAGCGTGTTGCCCTTGCCCCTTTGGGGGGTGATAGGAGGGCCACGCATCTGCATAACAATCATGCGAATGTTCATGGGCGTCGGTAGTCATCAAAAGGCTCCGATTTCTCGTTTGCCGCTTTATGCTAAAAATTAAGAAAAAATACAATAAATAAAATATTATAAAATACATAATACAACATAGTTATTTTTTAAGCGAGAAATACTTCCGCGGTCTTGCCGGCTCATACCTTAATTGAAACATAATAATCCCGAATAGTCTCTCATTTCAAAAGTCTTTTTGCATCTTTACACACTGACCAGAGTATCAAACTGCATGATGTTCAAATTGATGAACCAAAAATCATCATCATATACTAATCAATGAAAAGTAGTAACAAAATAGCGCAATATAAGAAATTATTCCAATAAGATACATATCTGAACGTAAAGTATAATGAAACAAGCATTATGTAAATACCGGCTCGGCGTTGCGCAGTGTTTGAATAAAGCGCACTTCCAACACTCTTATAACACTTTATTCCGATAAGGATATTAGATGATACATGCGGCGTTTGGGGGGAAAAGTTTTATTCCATGAAAATGTATTGTACTAAAAATATCGATGCTATTTCCTGCATGCCCATTTTATAGTATATAATAGGGGAACAAAGGAATATCCGCATAATAGTTATGCAAATGCGTTGTCTTCCTTACCACTACCCCTCCAATGTGCCACCCGCTACTCAAAACTGCACGAAACCTGGCAGCCTTACTATTTTGTTAATATCCTACTATCTAATTAATAATGACGAAGAAGTCCAGCAGAATTTCAGTTACGGTGTCCATTTCTACAGAGACTAGCCAACGGGGAAGGTCATAGTGCACAAGTGTGCGCGCAGGGACGAGTGTACTCTCGCGTATCTATTATTATTTCCACGGGATGGCTATCGTTTCGACATAACCGTAGAGAAATCTAGCGCAGAACCCACGGAGTAACATGCTCTTTCTGACAGCGCGTATGCATGATTTAATAATGCGCATGTCTATGGGCTTCGTAGTCATAGGGATATACCGGCTACCCACAAAATGACAGGAAATCCGACAACATGTTTCTCACTTTAACTGAAATAGATAGGAAGATGGAATAACATATAAGTTTTGTTCTATAACTTATAAGTTCTGTTATACATAATTGCATGGGAACGGTATATTCGACTTACTATTTTGTAAAATCGCCGCCTCAAAGCAGTTCAAGTCGAACCAAGTCTACGTGAGGAACGCCAAGTGGTCGTACGATCAAATACCGTCAGAGGGAGACTTGCAGAACGGAACCTGACTGCAGAGAGGGAGTCTCAACAGGTCCAAAATTAACGGTAGCCGGCTGTAGAACACGTCTCAAATTCACTCGAGAGCATATGGATTGGACGTTACACCAGTGGGAAAGGTATTCTTCACTGATGAAACCAGGGTGACTTTATACGGAAGTGACGAAATTCAAAGGGCATATCGTCGCCCTGGTGAACGTTATTCACAATGTTGCATCGAAGAAACCGTTGCTTTTGGTGGCGGATCGGAAATAGTATGGGCAGCTTCTCATTAACCGCACGTACAACGTTAGTTTCCATCGACTCGAGGAGCCATACACGTGGATTCACTTCACACCTTGTCAATTGGACATCACAGAAGTCCTCGTACATCATGTGGCACCTCACGCAGAATATATTGCGCAAGATGTGCAGTTGATGCATGATAACGCACAACCGCATGTTGCTCATGTGGTGACCCAATACTTACGTGTCGTCTGTATTGGTACGATGGACTGTCCGACTCGACGTCTGGATTTAATTCGCTTAATCACTTATGGGATGAACTAAAACGTCGGGTTTGAGCCCGAATACGCGCTTCCACAAGCCTTCATCATTTAAGAATCCCAAGTGAAGAATACTGGAGTGCAATTCCTCAAGGTTTCATCGCCAGGCTGGTGACATCGATGAATACGACGCTACAGCAGTTATACGATCAAGAGGAGGAAATACTGAATACGTATCTTAATCTTTTCCAACTAGCTTTCTTTTATTTTCTTTCTTTTATCATTTTTCGTTTTTTTTATTACCAGTGTTAACACAATTGTTAAACGACTCTTCACTGTAAAATACACAACAAACACTTAATAAATTGATTAATCTCAATGTGTTCCAATAATTTTACACGTCACGAAATGCACATTCTGTAAGTATAACTTTTGTAACTATAAGTTTTATAATTTTTGAGAAAATCGTATCAGAGATCCGATGTAGCGGATGGCCCGGTTTATTTGCTGAGTAGTGTATTTTCACCCGAAAAGTATCCTCGGTAAAGAATTTACTCGAGTGAAACCGTGTGGCGCAGCTAGTAATAGATAACTATATCCAGTAACAGATATACGTTAAGTTATATTGAAAACTATTTATGCTTACATTAAAATTTATGAAGTTTGTTCAGGAGTCGAGTAAATTTACTACATACATACAGTGCATAATATGTTTCGGCATAGTCGTAGACATCAGAAAGATTTTAAGATCTCTAGTACATTATATTTCCATATTAATATATACCTAGAGAAAACAACTTATTAACATCTCTTAATTTTATAAAACCGCCCTCTATATATAAAATTGACGTTCAAATTAATTTGCATCTATCTTCCAACATAATGTTGGCGATATTCCAAGTTGTTGTGCCATACAGTATACCAAAATGAAAATAGCAACAGCCCAGAGAGACTCAACCCATGCGACGTTCCGCTGGAAACTGAGACATCAGCGGGTGGGCGGGAACGTTCAATGGGCGTTACAAACGCCCACCGTGCCAAGTCCCGCCTACAACTCCGACCCGCCTATTCTGGACGAAAAACGTGACAGGTGGGAGGGCCTAGCTCTGAAGTATTGTCGTTATGGACACTTTATCAAGTAATTTGTAACTTGGATGCCAATTTAAAATTTATTTCAATCCTAAAACATTCATCAAAGGATTTAATTTTGCTGGGTAAATATTTGCGGGATAATTTTTATTAAATATAACCACACTAAAAATTGTATTTTTATAATTTTCTTTTTACGTTGAATTGGTAAAAGGAATATGTTGACAATATCAGAATCATCACTAGCCCTTATCAGTCCACTATTCCGTATCGGCCTCGTTCAATCAACACAAAGACTGCCGAGGCCTAAGACGCCAGGTGGGTCCATATGGGATGAGGATCTCGTCTTCAATATTTACTTATTACTTACTAACCAAGCGTTCCAACGGAGCACTTATTTGTCTTCTATGGAATAGAGAGCCGGGGAACATTCCCGATGTTTGCAAGCAGTAAAATTGAATGAGGCCTGAATTGAACAATCACGACATGTTTTTGTCTTCATTATAAATTTCCAATTTACGATTTTTTCTACGAATTATAGAATTGATTTGAGGCTATTGATGGCCCATTAAAGGGGTGAAGGAAAAGAGGGCAACGCATCTGCATACCAATAATGTGGATGTCTATGGGTGTCGGTAGTCAAAATGCTCCGATTGTTCGTTTGCCTTCCTATAATATTTTTTTTTGACATTAACTAAACTTGTAAGAATCTTGTGAGTGTTTGCACTGTGAGCAGGTGTCCAGAGAGTTTCCGGTACTCATTGATACTCATTGAGAAGGACATTGCTCAATAGCTACTGTATCTGAATGTATTGAGAAGGACATTGCTCAGTAGCTACTGTATCGTAATGTATTGAGAAGGACATTGCTCAATAGCTACTGTATCTGAATGTATTGAGAAGGACATTGCTCAGTAGCTACTGTATCTGAATGTGTTACACTGTTTTTATATATAAAAATGTTATAAAATATCATAGTCGAAGAATATCAGATTAGTTGCAACTAACTCATGAATATAATATTATCATTGATTGCTATGATAGTGATACTTTATATATCGTCTCCAGAAACTTCTAAACGTAGGTCTGCCTTTGCTTTAGACTGTAATAAGCTAATATGTAATGGCTAACGGATCTCGATGGCTAATTTGTGAGATTTTGAGTGGATCGAGATCTATAGGGCAAATAACTTACGACGCAGAATATAAGTTTTGCACTGATGTGAGTGAAGACTCGAATGCACCAACAAACGGAGACCACTGAAAAATATGAGGCGCAGTACCGACGGCTTAATTTGCTCCCCGAGGCCCAACGGACTGTTGCTTAGAATTAAATAAATTCTCTTAACACTTTGCCCTTTGCCTAAACCAGCTTGTAAAAACTGGGAAACAAAATCGGGAAGAATAATTTGTTATGAAACATCTTTGCCGCTGCATCTTCGAGCCAGGCAAAAACCTTCATACAGGATTGTTATCCCAATAAAGTTTTACTTTAAAAATATTTCACAAATAATTCATTTAAATTTATTATTATTCTATGGCTTTTAAAATTCCTGTCACAAAAAGCGTTAAAAAAAGAAGAATCTAAAGACATCTCTTAAAATATCATGGAAAAAGGTAAGTTATTCTAAAGAGTTATCAAAGCATAACGCTGGTACAAACACTCGTGGAATGTCTTTGAGAAAATTGTTACCATAGACGAGCGTCGCATACTTCAGCGGCAATGTGGGGCGTTGGGTATTTAGCTGCTTAAAGTAATTTATTTAATTAAAGGTACGCAGTTCAAACACGAAGTACACGACATTTTACCGTTTCGTATTTATTTGGCCTTGCAATGCATATTTGGGTCCATGAAAGGAAATACTGACGGTGATCGGTGGAATATTAAAGATACATCAAAGATAGCGGCATACACTATGAACCAATTGATATGATCGCAGGGATTCAAAGGAAAAACTTCATTCATTTCCTCAATAACTTTTAAAAATCTGGTATTGGAAAGATATTGTAGACCTTTGGCACAAAGATACAACAAAATCGGTGTAGTCGTGGTAGTGAGAGGCATAGAGTCTTTTAATCTCAATGTAGAGCAACACATACATACATACATACATATGGATCTCTTAAGTTTACGCAAATGTTACTCATTAAAATAATAGCCGGTGAACCATTGGTGGGAGGTGAAAAGGAGGGCAACGCATCGGCATAATTATGCTGATGTTCACGGGCGTCTGCAGTCTTTGAAAGGCTGCGATTGCTCGTTTGTCCCCCTATACTATAAAAAAGAACTACTGTTTCGGATTTTATCATGGTTTATCTAATTATTTAACTAGCGCGACTTTTCGACGTTAAATAATTACGATAAAATCCGTAAAAGCGTTTTAGTGTATACATATGTCATAGGATATGCAGATGATAGTCGACTCAAATTTACTCAAATGTTACTCATTACCTATAATAAAACTATTTAAACGGATATCATCATCCATGGTCAACTGTCTCAAGCGCGGTCACAAGAGGCGTAATATCCGTCGGTGATCGCGACTACTGTAAAATGTCTCACCCTCGGGCTGGTTACGTAACTAAATGAGCCGAGACAAATTTTACTAATGTACTTTTATTGCAATGATGTACAGATAATTTTTCCATTGAAAAGAAACAGAACGACATCACTTTGCGCCGGTAATCTTTACTAATAATATTAAGCTGAAGAGTTTACTTATTTTAACGCGCTGATCTCACAAAGTACTGGCCCGAAATGAATGAGTGTGTATTTCAACATGCACAGTGCTAATAATAAGTTAATATGCATGCATGTATAAGTTGGGCATTTTAGGACTCACCGTCGGCCTTGGGCTTTTTTTCATTGGCTTCATTTATTTATTATTCCGTGGTTTTTTTAGTGGTTAAATGACAGCCGAGTGCACGGCGTTTCATGGGGTGAGCCAGGGAGCGAAGAGGGCCACGTCTATGGGCATCGGCTCCCCGAGCAGACGCTAACTCGAGCGGGCTGCAGGCGCTTACCGTTGTCGAACACGAGGAAGCTGGGAGTGATGACGGCGATGTAGGCCACGCACACCAGGTCCAGCCAGAAGCCGAAACCAGGGAGCTCGCTATGAACAGATGCCTGGAACACACTGGAAATTTGTTGAATATATTATTTTTTTTGAGTCATACTGCATTGCAACTGAATTGGCCAACACAACCGGGAAGGTACCACTTGTTCGCAGCCTTTTAATACTTCTATAACATTTTTCTGATACACAAAGCACTAACCGAAACGGGGTAGACAGTTTCAAGTCTACAAGCACTCAAGATGTTCGTGTTAAAAATATGTCGTCTCGACGGACTAGGCAAATTTCGGCCACAGAGCCATCTGCACAGAAAATACTCGTATTATAGTGAGGCAAGTAGCATAAGTGACTCCGGACTGTTTTTAGAAATCCTAACAACAGTTTTTGTTCGATCCGACCTGGGACCTACCGTCTCTGACTGAACGTGCTTACCACTAAACCAAGATGTAGAAAAGATATAAAAAATGCAACGTTGTTGCATTGCATCCAAGTGTATTATTTCACATACACTACGCTAACAGTGCGTGTACTAAATTCAACAGTGTAGAGCTTTTATATAAAAAATCTTCATCGGCGTTCCGGTTATTCCGCTTGTCACGCCAGAGGTCGCGGGTTCGAATCTCGCCTATGTCAAGGATGTTCATATATGTATTATATGTATTTCTATAATAAAAATCTTAAATATATAACATTTCTTAAATATATAAAAAAATATTAAATATATTTCCGTTGTCTAGTACATGTAACACAAGTCCTTAAGGTACTTAACGGAGGGCTAGGCTAACGTGCTGTGATAACTCCACAGATATTATTATTATTATTATTATTATATTTTCTCCCCCTTCGGGGTGGGCTTTTCCAGAATCTTCGCTTAGTACTCCCCTACACAGTTCAAGGTACATATATGCCACAAAGAGGAACATTAAGGAACGCAAAGAGTTCATAAGTTTCGGCTGCGCATTGTCTGTCAGTGAGATAACCAGTAACTGAAGAGTTTTATATATATTATATAGATTCGCGTCAATTCAAGTGATATGTATTGTTGAAGTTATTCTAATGATATAACATATTTTGAGTTGTGACATTTGGTAGGTGCTCCGTCCAGTATTTTTAACCATAGAGTTGTGGGAAAACGACGGCCTACGGCCCTATTGGCATACTGAAAATCTAATTCAGGGCCGCCTACGTGGGAATCTAATCGCAGTAACAATGTTAATTCATTGCCATCGTGGAGTGAACAACAATCATGAAGTCCGCAGAAATATATGGAAACAATATTGTACTCGCCTGCATAGTACACGAAGCCAGGTATTTACAATAAAACTGACTGCTTAGCAAAGTGCCTTTTACTACAAGGCACATTGAACACGGTTTGACTTTGACACACGGTTGGAAGGGTTTGTATGTTTGTTTTACCCGTTTCACTTGATACCGGCGCAAAGTGTCATCTACGGTTTCGCATTTCTTACGGTTTGTGAGCAGCCGGCGGCCCATTGGGGGAGGGGGGCTCCGATTTTTCGTGTATCCGCCCTATACTATAAACAAAAAATCCGTCTGAAAGAGTCAGGTAAGAAATTAAAATGTCAGGCTCTTGCCATCAATCGTCAAGTCATGAGGATACATGTGCATCTACAGGGCTACATTTCTGCCAACGGCAACATACAGCATTAACCCATATGATTTTACTTCTTGCACAATTTTACCCACCATATCCCACCAGCTATCATCCGTTAAGCTAAAACACGTAATTGTATAAAACCAATGAACCGGCATCTGGTATCAATGATTACTCGCCTAATTGTCCGTTAATCAGTCGTTAATTACAGGCTGCAGACCGCGCGTGACGTCATTATGCAAGCCTAACACAGCACAATCAGTAATATAATGGCGTGTGCCACTTGATCCAATTTGTCACCGTTATACACAAGCAGCACAGTAAGTGCAGTCGACGTGAAATATCGCACGCTTACTAGTGCACTGTGAGACAACGTTATTATATATGTTTATAGAGGGCCAGTTCACATGTTATTACTAATCTTATTATTAATTATTATTAACCAAGCACACATAAATGTTAGTGCACATATAACTAGTACCTAAGTACTTTTAAAAATAATCTTATTTAAGCAATGCAAACATTCTTTATTTTTAAGTATTCTGGTGGACCACTTGATACCCAATGGGTTATGGGATGTAGGAGATTAAAGCAGCTGCATAGCCTTTGACTATACATATGTTTTTATGCCATAGTACTATACAAAACTTCATTCATAATGTAAACAAGTAATATGCGAACTGAATTATATGTTGACTCGACATCCAATAAAATATGATAATACATTAAGTTCTATTAGCTTCTAATTTTTGTCTGTGTTTTTTTTATCAGTGTAGCAGGAATTTATTCTTATAAATTGAAACCCCTTCTTATATAAGGGGTACATAAGACGTCCTCTTATAAGAGCGGTACAAGAATTCCCCTGTTTAATCGACTACCTATACTTAATAAGTGTTAGATATAATACTTATAAAGTGTTAGATTTGCTTTAGGCTACATACAGCCCCATAGCCAGGCTAAGGCTTGCACTATAGTGGTGTCAGTTAAACCAATATCAATAAGTATACAACATTCAATTTATTTCTGTAATTTTACAACAAAAAAAAAATCAGAACGACTTGTAGAATGCTTCTGTTGTCTTTCTATGCGTAGATATATTCATAAGCTACATATCTTTGGAAACATCTTCACAACAGACCCCTCCCAAGGTAGGCAGAGGGCACGGAGTGGCATAAGTTAACATTCTTATATACCTGTATTTCTTCCTCCACATTCATTACTGTCTCCATATAAATACGCCGTTTCCGAAGACCCTTTACAACTGCCGATGAAATTGATCATTTAATGTGAGTCTTGGTCTTCCTTGGTCAGCTACGTACGGAAATCATTTTCCATTTTTTTATTTCCCCACCAATACCTCAGCTTCCTAAACGTAGCCTGCACTGCACGCCAGAACATTTCGTTCTTTACTGACCTTTAGGTGGGTGTAAATTCCATATAGTGCATAATCTGTGTGCATTGCGCGATATGCCCAGGAGGCGGTAATTGATTAGTGTCACGTTTCCGACTGCGTCACACTCGTCACATGCGTCACATGTGTCACATATGTCACCCGGTGCCCGGTGCCGTCAAACGCGGGTGATTAGCGAGTGTTGTTGCGCATTGATCGCTCGTTACCGGCTGTTTGCCAACATTCATGTGGGCGTTTGATAGTGGAAGAGATTTATTTTCATAAGGGTGAAGAATATAGTCAACGCTAAATTATTGCAGTGGTACTGTGTGGTCCGTTTTTTTTTTTAATATCCGAAATACAGCTACAGCCGGCCCTAAGAATCGGTTTTCTCTTCCATTTGATTCTCTATTGAATACACCTGCAAATGTTTTTTTTACCGATGCGAATGTGTGTGTCGAATCATAAATCCATGGGATGTCCATAGAATTATGATTTATCTTCTCTCCAAGAAATAATACCTCAGTATTTATAGATTTTCATCTGGAACGACAAAGCTTAATTTGCTTTACAAACATATGAACATACAAATAGACGAAAAACAAACTGATCCTTCAAGTATTCGTTTTTCATTATGAGATACGGTGCCCTAAATCTGATAAAATTGTATAATTATCCAACATCTATCCTTATCCACATAATTAGAAAAAAAATAACAACTTAAAAAAAATAAGTAAAATCCGTTTAATATAGCGAAACACTGGCATGTCATTAAAAAGCGTAGCGTTATTAAAATCTCTACCGGCTTCAATACAGTTTGAGTTATTTTATCCATTAATCCTTTAATCCGAGGAAAATATGAAGTAGTGCCATAAAAATAGCCATGAAGCTTCGATTGAAGCGAGGCGAGCGAATAAACTCGTCGTAAACTGTCTGACTGCACACTGCACGCTCGGAGTTTTTAAATGATACACGACAAGACACTTTTTTTTTTTTTCTTTTTGTTTAATATAATGCCTGTCTTCCTTAAAACATATTTTTTTACATTTTTGCGAAACCGTAATTTTTTATCCTGTTCAAACGAATACATAAATGCTAACGGGGTACACTCGTGTAAGTTGTTGAAATTTGTAATGCATCGCCATTACAAATTTCAACCGGTATTTCACCTCACGGAGGTTGAAATTTTCAAAAACACCGAAACATCTTGTTGGTAACGACATAATGAAAAATATGCTTTTTGCCAATTTACTAGTATTAAACATGTTTAAAGTTTTTTACTTCCAAAATTACGGACTTCGACAAAAAAAATCACACCCTCAAATATAGAACTTTCACAAACTCTGATGATAAACTCATATGTTTATTTATTATCTATCTTCAACTACCACAGACATTCATACAATTTCTTAAATCTTATTTCATCCCCTAAATACAAAGTTTTCTAAAATCTTTTCTTAGCCGATTTTAGGTCATAAAAGTCATGTGTTTAATGCACTCAGTCATTGAGTCGGGACCAGCAAATTAAAACAAAATATATGAAAGAGATGATGTTCGATATGTCGGATAGAAAAAAAAACCACTTTTACATAACAACGAAATAGTATCACTTATTTAAAAAATAAATAATCAATTTCGTATTTGTGAAGCATAATTTTCATTACATTTATTTTGCTTTCTATATAGTATATTTTATCTGTATATCTGTAGCCTTGAATAAATATATTCCTATTCTATTCCATTATTATGTCCATGAAATTAGATGCGGATATGTGAGTAACAATAAACTGATAGTTTCAGCTTGTGATCAAATTGTACAGAGATTTCTGAACACAAAAGCTCAAAACGCAACAACCTCACTCCTCCCAACCCCTTAGACAGCTGGTATATGAGATATTCTGTTATAAACCGCAATTCAAATCATAATCTAAAAACAATAAAAGGTTCTAGAACGATCTTTTGAAACACATAGGGCTTAAACATATCAGGTGCAGGTGGGGTTCGTGCGAGCATAATAATGATAAATTTGAGTCATTAATTCGTTGGGATTAGCCTCGGAGGCCGAGTGCGCCCCGCCGATAACCAAATATTAACTCAATTAGAGGAGCGGCGACGTGGGACAATTCAAATGTCTACTAATCCTACCTCTAAAGCCTTTGAATTAGGAGTGGTCAGTCTCCGGGATTTAGATTGGCCAATAAAATACATTTCGTCATTTAGAAAAGTTGTATTAATGTTTTTAACCTAGATGAAGCAGGTTATAATCTACAGTTAAAGTGTGACCCAAACCGTTTCAGCTTCTTCACGTTTAGCAAGAGATAGTGTCATGCTGCAATGCAGCCAAATTGGGCCGGCACGGCCGGGTAGGAATACCCTCGTACACATTGACTATGCTGTCGCTTTTCGCGCGGATTGTGACTTTCCATTGGCTCATTCAAGAGGAGGAGGGAAGGTGGACAACGCATCTGCATGAAAGGTGTGGGGATGTTTATGGGCATCGGTAGTCATCTTACGACTCTAATGCTCGATTGTCCTTCATGTATGCTTGTTTGCTATAAAATCAACGGTTCACCCATGATTTTGAAGCTCTCTACCTAAACGGTAAATATGTGACAAGCTAAACTTAATTTTTCATACGTCCTATGTAATAGTACTTCAACGTAATCGTAACATTAATAATATATATTTTATAATGAATCTAATATCGGCGCTAAATCCTATGGTCAATTAATTAATGGTAATTTAGTTAATTATATTCCAATCTAGCAGACAAATGCATTGTAAGCATTAACAGATTAACATTGAAAGCAGACTTATTCTAGAATTAAATATTTATTTGTTACTTTCTAAAGGTAAATAAAGTCCTAAGTTATATTAGTACTTATTATATTCCTTTTTAAAATTAATTTTTAAATGCTTCATATTTTTAGTGAATAAAAAAATGTATGTGTATTTGGACAAATGTTTTGTTTGTATAAATAATACTAGGTTCTCATGAAATCATGCATCTTAATAGGCCATAGGCCACATTTGTGTAACATATACCATATCAACCTGTGCAGGTATTAATGATGATCCCGATTGTGCAACAACTAAAAATAATTAATCTATACAAGTTATATTTATACAAAACGTATTACATAATCTGTGAACACCGTTACTATTTTCTTTCTTTTTTTTTTTCATATTTTCTAATATGGTAATTTAATCTCGTCGAGAATAAAATTACTAGAAAATTGCTTAAAATACTTTAAAAAAAAATCGAAAACGAGTCGTATCTTTAAAAACTATGTTAATGATCATCTGAGTGATATACAGGTGCTTCTAGGCTGGGTGGCACCTGCGTGCCATCCCGTCTGCTATGCAGCACGGCACTATTTCTAACTAACCCGCTCGTGTTATAAATATACAAGCTAGTATACATTACATTATGTGATGCACGTATTGAGCGATACTGATTGCAAGTCTGTGTCGCGCGGACTTTTATCCACTAACAGAATAAGGCGCCGCCATGTCATCGCTGACGAGACAAGATATAGTGAGTGAACATGGTGCAAGACGTCCGCTGCTCTGCTTAACCAAGCATTATTATTGTTCTAGCATCAGAGACTATCATGAAATCAAAATATTTCTGGACTTATATGATACATGACCAATCGCCTATTAATGGGTCCGTATTAGCAGACAAAAAGTCCGATAACAATCTATTCAATTTTACTCAATCCAAATTTCGTGTTACGTTTGTTTGTTATTTATTTATTTTAAAGTTTTGTTAATTTTTTTAGTTTGCATTCTATAATTCTATTTTTTTTTTCAATGTTCCTCTCAGCATTTCAAAAGTTTGTAGGGGAGATATTTATTACCACGTTGGAAGCGAATATTTCACAAAATACTAGCATAATCAAAACATCCACACAGAAACTGTGGGGGTTACGGGCATCGAGGCGGACCTCATAACCCGGGTTGGGTCGCAGGGGGACGATTATCCCCTCGGTAACGGGGCCGCAATAATTGCGGATTGCCATCCTGGCTTTTGGCTCAGGGAAATGTAGGCCCATTTAGGGCCTGTGTGTTATGTGGTGTGTTGTGACTGTGGTGAGTAGCGATTGGGTGTGTCATGCGTGCGCATGTGTGATCCTCGTCCGGATCGCAGGACACGCAGTCCCTAGTCCGCTTGGTGGATCACGGGGGGGGAGTTCACGCGGATACGGTCTCCCATCCGGTGGTCGCGCATGCAGCGGGGCCAGGTCGCGTAGATGAGCATGCGGTCCATTGTCTGCCCTATTAAACATAGCGCTCGACAATCGAACCACAAACTCGTCCGGCGACTCTATCCGCAAGTCACGCGCGATCACATCGTTACGGATGTAGCGACCAGCTTCCGTGATGACCCGTAGGGACTCGACCGGAGTGGCTCGACAGGTGGCGCATGTCCGTCAACGTGGATAAGACGACGGCGCTATGTGTCAGCAAGAGGCGCTCCATGCCGGGGCGGTTAAAGTTCAGAGTCCAGGATGTGTCTCAGGAATCCCCAGTCGTGTATCTCGGATGCAGTATCGACCGCGCGCTGCGGACGGGCTCGCAGGCGGAACGAGCGGTCAACCAAGCGAGAACAGCCCGCGCTTTGCTGTGGCCGATACTAGCGTACGGACTTCCTACACGGACGAAACTGGCGATTTACTAGACATATATCCGGTCACGCCTCACTTACGCCGCCCCCGCATGGTACGCGCCAACCTCCCAGGCCCAGCGGAAACGCCTGCAAGCCCAGCAAACAAAACATTTTTAGACCTATCCAATGATCCCCTGCACGGCTATACTATATCGAAAAAAGTTTTCATTCTTCAGTTGTGTCTATGGAGCTACCCATATTTTATTTTTCAAAATTATCACCATCGTTTTGTAGGGGTCCATAAAATACACCTACTTTCCAAATTTTAAACATACAATACCTTTATTCTCCGAGTATGACGTCTGTGACATACGGACGAATGGATTTGACGAAACTAAACGGGTTCCAATTTTTTTGCCATTTGGCTACGAAACCCTAAGAATAGGCATGCAATAACTAAACAAAATTGAATACGAAATCAACGTGCAGTTCTATTCATAACTTTCAGGAAACATAGTATTGTTTTATTAAAAATAGCCATACATTTTTATATGAAGATTTTAACAGAAGAAATTTGAGGCAAAGTTAGATCAAATGTTAAAAAAAGTAATGTGCTTAAAAGCAACTAAAATGATTTGATTGACTGTGTGAACAACCTGTGAAGGAAATTTTGAAGAATCAACAATATGTGCAAAACATATAATATCGATTCTTTACAAATTTTGAAGAATCAACAATATGTGTAAAACATATAATATCGATTCTTTACAAATTTTGAAGAATCAACAATATGTGCAAAACATATAATATCGATTCTTTACAAATTTTCTTTCATCGTCATCATCGTTATCAGCCCTTATCGGTCCCCTGCTGGACGTGGGCCTCTCCCATTGAACGCCAAGACGAAAGATCTCCTGCTACTCGCATCCATCTCGGATCACTATATACTACTTCGTACTACAGACATTCTTTACATAAATTAATTATGCAAACAAAACTCTTCATAATGATAAGTTTCAATAGTAATTAATGATAAGTTTCAATAGTAATTAATGATAAGTTTCAATAGTAATTAATGATAAGTTTCAATAGTAATTAATGATAAGTTTCAATAGTAATTAATAGTGTTTATTAAGATCATGGTGATCGATAACATTATCGAGATGAAGATTATGAAACTTTCGTAATTCATGATGATACGAAACGAACTTAAACAAAACGAGCATAAATGTACATTATAAAATTCATAAATCCGTTAAAATTCACAATTGATGACAAACGGTCTCTTACAAAACAAACGTACCCGGCCGAAAGCAAACTTAATCCAATCCACGAATGAAACGAACTAAGACGCGGCTCAAACAAATTATTTGACATAATGTCGTTAATTAGAAACCCTCTTTTGTAACCGAGGGTAGGGTAATTAGGTTCGGATGCTCTGAATAGGTCCTTTTTCTGCTCGTTACGGCTGAAACAAAGAGGCAAAGAAGTAAACAGACGTTATTCAGACAAGAATTTGCATTAGAGTTAACAATGAAAAGAAATTCTTAAGTATTGGCGTAGCAAGACTTAATAACGCGGGTTTTGGTTATGAAGCGTTTATTGAAATAACAGAGCTTAGTGTTTATTTTATGCTTTTAAAAGAGGTTGTGTTTTAAATGCTTACACACTGTACTAATATTTTTTACGGCAGTAACAGGGTCATTTTAAGTAAAAGTAATTAGCAAATTGATTGATGGAATGTTGAAATTACTAAGTGTAAAATATAATAGAATAAAAAAAATTTGGTACAAAAATGTACAGAAAATGATTTTGTAATAAATTATATGTAGCTGTGAGTACTTTTTACTATTTTTATTATTTATACCATTTATATATTTTTTTTTACTATTTATATTTTTATATATTACTTTGTACGTGCGATACTGATGTTTTTATGGTACTGCTTTTCTTGCAGACTTGCAGTTGAATATTCCTGGACTTGAACTTACATTTAAGACAGAATCTAAAAGATCTATTATTCTGTTCTCTTTTACTCTCTGGTGATAAATAAACTATTATTATTATTATTATTACTGTTGTTATTGTTGTTATTATTATTATTATTATTATTATTATTATTACTATTATTATTATTATTATTATTATTATATTTATTAAGAAAAATTATGGACAAGTTAACTGAAGGATACTACGCAGAGCGCGCAACATCACCAGCTATAGCTCGTTATAATAATAGCACCCTGTAGAGGGATACACAATCAAATCAGCTGGAACAATAGCGTAATTAAACTCCCGCGGGGAGAAAAGTCTTACCGAGCAGCAGAAATCTTTGTGAATATCTTTTAGACCTTAAAATAGATTTTTGAATATTTTTAAAGGCACGCGATGATAGTAATCACGTTATAACTGTTTGTCGGAATTGCCTATCAAAGTTTTCGTTACTTTGTCTTGTTTACCTTCTTAAAATTTAGAAGAACAAACAATTCAAATCGTAAACCTTCTGCCTTTTTGAAACCAGTAAATATGCAGTGATACAATATATTGTTTTGTAAAAAATTACTGTGAACATTATAGCATTAATCCCTTAAGGTATGTATCTTTTTTTACATGAAGCGTTTACCCCACATTGTCACACGTTTGGCGTATCGTAGGGCAGCTCGGAGACTCTCTTTTTCATTACTAATGGTGAACCTTACCCCACCAACACGCCACGGAAGCCTTTGATGCGATGATGACCCCGAATCTTCTAGAAACAAGATCAAGGGATACGACTTAATGAACCTTACCCTACCACCTGTATATTGACATTTACATACCTAAGCATAAGTCTATATCTAATATCATCTCCATAACCATCATCATCGGCCTCCATTAGTGCCCTCTAGGACATAGGACAAGACTCCACCATGGTTCAAGCCTTGTCGTGGCGGTGGGGCTCCTTAGCCTAGGGTGAACCCTGGCGAAGCCTATTGAACCGAGGGGAATCTTTGCACCTCTCTTATAAGAAGAGGGGACCTAAGAGCAACAGGAGGGGGTGCTTATGCGCACGGGGCAAGGGGCGAGGATGGGAACCTCACCTCACTGCAGTGTCCCAAAGTCGGTGGGGTTGTCCTGTAGTGCTGGGCAACCCCATCTGTGGAGGTGGAGTTGGTCCCTTAGGGGGCTGACTAGCCGTCGATGTGCCCTGATGATTGTTGTTCCGGGGTACCTCACTAAGGGCGGCACTGGTAGCACTCGCGGTGGTTTTCATGGGCATTCGGCACTATCATGTGCCGCGAGTCCCACACACCACTGGACCTCACCCAGGGCCGATGAGGGCGCGTAAATGCTTTTCTCCGCGTCAACAAAAAAAGGATATGTCCTATGGGACAAGAAGGCACATATTGCAAGGAACATACACATCACACATATTACATCTACAAACAAATAAAACAATAATGCCTCAAATTGTGTTTACAATTCCTTCGCAAATATCTTCTTGGCTCGCCTTCAATTGCGAAAACTCATCTCGAACGAATTTGATGTAATTAACTCAGATCCCTCGCGACAATAACATGATTTTGTTTCACGATAATGTTATAGGATACGATGAATTGTGATGTAGGTTTAAGAATTCCTAAAAATTATAACATTTCATTATATTAGTTTTACTATCACTAACAATGAGCTGGTTAAATGTAGACTAGCCCCCCCCCCCCCTATAAATTCCTCAATTTTTTTCAATAAATTTCCACGAAAAGCTGTACAAATAGAATTACAGACAACAAGCAAAAATTAAAAAAATGTTTATTTCATTATTAGTAATGAAGGAAAAACAGCACTTGAAAAAACCTAGTTATTTTGAAATCACAGAAGGGCACACCGGTTTTATTTGTATGTCTCGATTGTTTCCACTAGGTAATAATAAATAAATATAGAAACATCTATTTATTGTACATCAAAGTTACACATTAAAAATTCTGCAAAATAAATGAAAATAAAATGTACTAGGGTAGTAGATTTTTGGGCCTAAATTAAATTTTATTTCGAAGAAAATTTACATACCGCCTGTTTTCTACTAATGCACAGGTAC
>JAFELO010001670.1:567813-602268 GCA_017140195.1 Eumaeus atala
TATTAAATATACGGAGTAAGTACTAGACGTGAAAAAAAAATGGTGTGTCAAATATCTTATAATACAAAAAAATCTCATTTGGTTATGATTGTAAAAGTGTTCGTAATGGCGAGTTGGCAAAATCCTACTTCCTACTATCGTACTCATATTAAAAATGTGACTTTTTATTCTTTTTTATTCTTTCACGCACATCTGTAAACTTCAATCTAGAATAACGTAATAAAATGTTCATATCTTAAACTGATTCCCTCCATCCTTAATCAAATAAACTGAATTGAGATCCCTTCCGGTAGTTTTATTTTAATAAAAAATAATTAAATTACTGCACCCACATTCACAACAAAATCATTAAATGTTGTGAAAACAATAGCTTAACCGCCGTGAAAAAAATCCAATATCGGGAACCTTAAAGCCCATGCAAATTCGGAAAAATCTATTATAATCTGCATCGCACACTACCGGGCGCTCTTTTCATCCGATGCCTTTTGTTGGCGGATTCAATTAAGTTTACATCGGCGCCGAGGTCAGTTAATAAAAACCGAAGCCTACAAAAATTGGCGCGTAAATCAAATTCAATAAAGCACCGCACAATGCGCGGGACAGAGCACCGGAAAATGACGCCGTCAAACAATGAGTGCGCCCGACGAGGCCCGATCATATAGTACGGTGCTACTTTAACTACCGCTTTTTCCACCAGGCATTCTGACAATCGGGCACAGAGCTATATGGGGGTAAACGGACAGTAGGACAGATCGTACATCGTGGGGCAGACCGTACAGAAAGGTGCACCCAGGCTGCTCCGCTGGCCAATACTCTTGAGCCCGATATCCTGCAGAGAATTATAGGGGAATTTTACCCAGCACCATCAGAAGGATTCATTCCTCCTTCAATATCAGGAACAACATTAGACCATAGAGTGGTAGAGAAGGAAGAGGAGGATGAGCCGCTGATACCACCACTTATCACAGACGTTGAAATGGTGATGGTACGCTTCCGCTTTAAGGGTAAAAAGCGAGCAGCCGATCCAGACGGGGTTCATGGGCGGATGTTAGCCCTGGCTTTCGAGTACTTTTGAAGTAGGCTTCGGGAACTGATGTCTGCGTTTAGAGAAGTTCCCGACAGCTTGGAAAGATGACCATCTTGGCCTTCTGCCACTAGACATTGCATTAACTGTAAGGCCTATAGTCTTGCTGAATGAAGCCTCAAAGGCAATGGAGGAAATTCTCGCGTTACGGCTTCTCCAGTACACGGGAGAAGGCCCGAGACCGAAACTGAGTGAACAGAATGCAGATTTTGGTTTTCGGGTCTAAGGGTCGACAATGATCGCTCTGCGGTGGCCGCGAATGGAGACAACGTGAGGGAAAATTTGTAGCGGCGGTATCCTTAGACACCGCCAACGCCTTTAGCGGAGTTGGTATGAGGACTTGGCACTGCTGCTGTGTACATACAGCCAGCGCACTGAGCAAAGTCCTGGAGCGCTGGATCCGTTGGAACCTATTACAGGTGGAAGATGACAACCTTCCGCCTGTCTGTCTGTATTGTGGTGTATCCGAGAAGCCAATCCCATCCGTCACTCATGTGTCACTGCGGAGGACACAGCCCATCAAACCATAAAGGTGTGCCCTGCGCGGTCGGACGGGTGAATGTCCACTCCTTAAATTCGGATAGGAGCTCACAGAATACACAACTTAGAGCATGTTCGAAGATGGCCACTCGATCCCGTATGCTGGGAACACTCTAATAGTCCTTGGTCCCTTTTGTGCCTAAGAAATTAATCATGTTGTCGGCCAGTCACTGGGGTGTCCTGTCGCTGATAGATAAGGGACACCCCATCACAGCAGCTGAATGCAGTCGCAGTGGTTTTTAGTCGATAGTGGCACGCTTCTCGCGCTAAGACCGACACACCCTTGAGGCTCACTCAAGGTCGGTTGGATGGTGTAAAATTATGTTCCCTGCGTTCGCAAAAAAGGGCACCAAATCAAATTGAGTCAAGATTCATTCAACATAGAATGGCAAGACAAGTTAACGTCATGCTATATTGCAAATAAATCAATAAATATCAGCGCTGCTGAAATATTTGAATTTTTTTTTTTCTATAGCAAAATAGGACAAACGAGAAATCCACGCCTTTTGATGACTACCGATGCCTATGGACGTTTGCATGATTGAAATGCAGATGCGTTGCCATCCTATGACATTGGAGGTGCCCAATGGATCACCGGCTAAAAATAAATATTATTTTTTTGCAACAAAGTAAAGGTAATTGTATGAAACAAGTAAACTTATTATGCTTGTTACATCATACAGAAAATTACGTACTACAAAACATATGTAATTTTATATCTAACAATTTTTCTATTTATTATGACTTTGAATATTTGGTTTACACAATTTATATAAAAAAGGCAGTTGCCTTCGCAATGAACACCTCTGTCTGCTAGAACATAGTACACAAAGTTTACATAATTGGCCAAATCAAACGGACTAATTTTAGTATCGTCGTAATGTCGAATTTGTTACAATTAACATTTAACTCCAGATGCAAAGAATAGACTATTTGTTGTAATTTAAGTTTTGCCTTTAGCTTCGTCTCCCTACGTGGTAATTTGTTTCAAAAACCAATTACGACAATGAAATATCCCTCTACATTACACGGAACGAGGTACAACAGCGAAATCTAATTGGCAAAGTACATCGATCGGAAAGAGTCACCCTTTCACATTACGAATTCCCGTCCACCTTTTCACGTCTCCGAATTAATCGCCCGAGAGCCGCTGTCTATTAAAGTTTCTTCACAAGTTGTTTAAGAGGCTCAACTGCTTTAAAACTCTGCAGATAATGTTAAAACATTCATTTAAGTGCCTGGGTCCGCCCAACTTCTAAATCGTCGTATAAATCTCCTAATTCGTGGACCGTTTAATATTCATATCACCTCTACGCCACCCATGCTCGTTCTTATGTACTTAGGAAACTTCTCAACTTTCTTTACTTTATTTGAATATTTTGTAAGATGAAAATAATAATATTTTTCTTTATTCTATGTAAATATTTTTGTATCGAAGTGTATTCGACTTATCTTCTTATTATCTGGTAAACCTGATAATGATAAGTAGTAAGCGGTCGTAAATGTAAATTGAAATTGAATAATTGCGGAAATAGAATATAAAGTTTATTTATTTATAAAAGTGTTAAATATTTTCGTTTCGTTTAGGATTGTGAAATAAAAATAGTGATTTATTAGACATCTCTCTAATGAAATAGATATATCATTTACTCCATTAAAAGATACATGTCTCCTTTAGTGAATAAACAAGGGCAAATGGTGGTGTTTCCTGATACCCAATTTGTACAGTGAACTTTATTTTTTATCGGGCCTGCTCCCCCCACCCCACTAATTCCCAGCACTGCTAGTCCTATGTCGCCAGGATCTGCTGCGGTAAAAACAATGACAGTTTTGATATGATCGTACAATTAGGTATCGTATCGTTAGACACGCCACTTGAATACAAATATCCCTTGGAGCGAAGTAAAGTACGAAGCCCAAGACATGGAGGGATGGCGAATAATTATAACTCGCGTGTACCCCAGCTTAATAAAGAAATCCCTATAATGAAAACTGGCTTCATACTTCCACGCGAACCGGATGAATAGGTCTTACCAGGCATACATACACACGGGCAACATTAGACGTACGGAAAACTGTAAGAGTTTCTTTTTAAATTTTAACTACGGAACCTGAAAAACTATATTATTGCAAAGAAAGCATATTGCAAAGATCAGTGAGTATATCCTATCCTGTAACTACCGGCAATCTGGACCGCATCACCAGTGGCCGATTGACGCGAAATTCGCCAAGTTACTCACTCATTTCACGATGATCAAGGAGAGAAAGCTTTTTACCTTAGCAAGTCCGTTTTAAAGTAGCCAATCGGATTAGGGGACAGCACTAAAACTGAATATTCTCTGGTAAATATCAAAGGGCTGAAGTCCTTGGTTACAAAAATACATGGCCATTCATCCTCTATCTTACTATAAAGTCAATTGAAGTACGTGTTTTGGGCAATATTAAAAATCTTGCGACCACGAGTCCGGCGAGGAGTCAGCTAGACAAATAGTACAAAGTACAGTTGAGACATGTGCGGTAAGTAATATTGCAGTAAACCGCTATTTTGTAGCCGATTGATCGTAAACGTGTCTGCTTCCATCTCATCGAAGCGTTTACGACACTTGTGAACTGCGGCTGTGAAGTGAGAACAATGGACGTGTTACGGGCGGGATGTGTCTGTCAGTGTGAATACTTCTTTATCATATACATTTTGGGATTCCGTTTTCTCATAGTAAAAGGGGGCAAAAGACCGATTGTAGCCTTTTGAGGACTACCGACGCCTATAGACTCCTGCATTAATGTCATGCAGATATATTGCGCCTATCCTCTTCCCTCCAAAAGGCCACTGGGTACTCACAAATTGCATGAAACGCGAGAGTATTTATGAGCAAGCGGTACCTCTCCTGACATGCCGGCCCAATGCGGCTACATAATAATGGCGCATCCTCTTACTGCCTCCGTACCTAAAAAACGGAATCCGAATAGGACCACTTTATTGTCCCTCTGTCTGTCAGGAGTCAGATCCCTTTTCTCATGAACGCGTGGCGGAGTAGGATCCGGCTGAAATGTATGACGAATACAGAGATATCTTTCAATCTCTTTAAATACAGAATAATCGTACTTACAAGTAAACGCAATAAAAAGATACAACCGATCTTTTCGTCTGTGTGACGTCATAAAAAAAAGACATTTAGTCTAGGTGTGAGCGGGACGACCTATTTCATTTCCCGATGATTTCCGCTTTGTGTTAAGGTGACACATGTATGTAAAATAAAACAATTCCTAGAAGACCGGCGCATCTGTGGTGTGGTCCTCATATTGGACTTCAAAAGATGGCCATTTTTTATAAAAGGCGAATATTACTTGTAGGGTCTCACACAACAACAACAACGACAACCACGACAACACACACATCACGATCCTTACATACCTGCCTCGTCTCCTCCACATTCATTACTCTTCATACAGACACGCCGGCTATGAAGCCTCTTGGCACCGCCTTCGGACGGAACCCGATCAATCTGATCATGGCATTTCAGTCTTGGTCTTCCCCGGTACCTATGTAGGTTTCACGTCCGCATTATATATATCTGCTTTGTTAAACTTTCTCCTGCATTTTTTCTAAATAGTAACTAATACTAATATATAATAACCAAAACCTACTTTCTGTTGACCAAGAATCATAGTAATTGAGAAGAACTTACAGTACAAATAAAGAAATAAATCCAAAAAAATTTACATTATAATTATGTCGCTGTAAAAGTCTATCCAACTTTATATTTTAAAATAATTTCATAGAAAAATATTTTTCAACTTTTATAAATTGGCATGCTCGTACTTCCGTTGGTAAATAAACGCTGATGTGTAAGTTGAACTCACAGTTTACTGGTTTTAATAGCATACTAGCCGTGTACTGAGGTTTCTGTCTCTCCATTTCAAGGAACTATGCCGAGCGATGTATATCCCTAGGGAACCATTTTTTCTTCGGAACAAAAAGGATGTTGTAAAAGGGAATTAAATGACTCTTGCGTGATTTGATTGGAGATAAACATGGAGGCAGGTGCAGCTAAATAAAAGGTTAGGTTAGGTTATGATAAATAGTATTTAGTAATGCTCATTCACTCACAATTTTTCCAAATTGCACTTACTACAACCATACTCACACTGAAATTAAAAACAAAAAATAAAAAAAAAATGTTCACTGTCATCGGAAGTAAACAGGTATACCTAAGTTCAGCTCAATCGATTGAAGGTATCTACTTCAGAATTGAGTTAAAAGATTCCACCTGAACGATATTACATACATACATACATTGCATTAAATAAAAGCTTATAAAAAGAGCTAAGCAGTACGCTGGACCGCTTTCGTTCTGTGATCACTCGCAATCGCTTTGTGATAACAGCTAATGCTCCAAAGCTTAATGCACAAAACAAATATGTTTTAGTACGTGAATAAGAACTTTTGTCCGCAACCTCACTGGTGACGCAAACAGGCGACGCATCTACACACGCGGTTACGGTGCCGGTAATCACCAAAGTGGCACCGAGTGCTGCTATGCTGTAATAAAAAAAAATCGGAAGTCGAAAAAGACGTTGATTAATAATTAATATAATTTTGATTCCATCGCTCCAGACGTATTATAAACAATTTTTAATCTGCAATGTAGGTAGTAAGTCTGGTGTTCAAAAGACAGTCCAGTGATGGTGAGAAAATTATTTTAAAATAAATGAAGTGAGGCCATTGAGTGGGAGCGTAAGCAATTGCGGGCAGCCACCAAAACACGTACCTCGTTCATTCGGGTCGTTACAGACACGCCAATTGCCAACGCCACCCAGAGCCCCACTAAGACACAGTATTCCTCCCGCGTGCACCCCAAGTGTCAAACGTGGGGGTCCCAGTAAACTGGACGTGCGATAACAGTCTGAGCAAGTCGTTTTGACGTCGCCACATCAGCGGTTCAGATGCGATTCTTCCGCTTATTTGTGATTGAAATCACATGTCATTGTTCTCAGTCGCTTTAAATACGGTTTGAACTTTTTTAATGTACTATTGATATAGTACGGTGGGTATGATAATTATAATTTTTTTTTCTTTTATGTATGTTGTAAAGCTGCAATAAGTCATTTTTTCGAGACATGCTCTTATTTTAACACAAGAATACTGTACATAGGTGTAATTAACATACAGCAATTACATAGATAAGCTATACATAGATAGACTATGTAATTGGTATAAGTTGACTAACCCTATGTACGATATTCTTGCGTTAGAATAAGAGCGTGTCTCGGAAAAATGACTTATTGCAACTTCACGAGCGTGTTGTCTGTACAATGTGTGTTATGTCTATAATGGAGTAGATGTACACATACTACATAATAAGTATTGCCATGTACTATTCAAGTTAAAATCACAACATCAAGTCACAAGAAATACACCAAATAGAATTATCCTTAGCTAACTAAAAAAAATCAAAGGCCATATAGAATAAGCAGAAAATAAAGGAATGTCGTATAAATAAAGGACTCGTTGTTTTGTGTATTCATACAATTTGAGAACAGAAAAGATGTGGAGTCAGCCAGTCAAACCGCCCGCCCAAGCCGTGTTCCTGTCCGCGTTACTTTAAAACAAACTGCTGTTTTTATATTCTTAGCATATTTTTTTAAAGTCGACTGCGAGTCCCCGGCGTATTAATACGCGTCCTTAAACACCCCTTACATGAATAATTAGATGTTTCCTGGATTTATTCCCTGTCTTATCTCTAAAACACGCGTTTTAAATTTGCAAACTCATTCTTTTCGCCTTATTGGGGATAATACATCTAAGCTCCGTCGCAATTCTGATTAATGCCTCCTACGGAACTCGGCTGAACTTTGTCAAAGATAACAGCCAGAAATATTACCAAGTCACTGCGCAAATTTGATTTTTAAATGAAAGGCGTTTTATTAACTGTTTGTAAAATAGATAACAGTTCATTGTCCACTAGAGACCCGCTTCGCCCGTGAATAATTTATACACTCAACCTTCCTCGGGAATCGCTCTATCCATAGGTGAAAACCGCATGAGAGTCATAAGGCAAGGAACTAATGTATCCGATATTACGCGACGAACGAGGCCGCTGAAGTGGCAATGGGCTTGTCACACACTCAGAAGAACAGATGGCAGATGGGCCAGTAAGGTTCTGGAGTGGAGGCCGCGTTTAGAAAAGTGAATTGTTGGTCGACCGTTCATCAGATGAGAAGACGATCACCGTGCAGCAGCCGGCCCGGGATGGATGCGAGTAGCAGGAGATCAGTTGTCTTGGCGTTCATGGAGAGAGACCTATGTCCAGCACATATATATACATCTTTCTTTTTGGCCTTTGGAGACACTGTTTTATAATAATTATAGATTGCTAGCCGTGACCAGGTTTGCAGTTTTCCTCGCATAAATTTTGGTCTCGTGTACATGTCGGAATTAACAGGTAAAATGTACCTTCATGTATATTCTCATTCCTACCAATTACAAAATATTACGTTTCATTAACTCTGGTCGTCTCGGCTGTGTTCGACCATAACCATGCAGACAATTTGTGATATACCTCTATTCGAAAATAGAGCTATTAGAATTTGTATGTTTGCAGGCATGGGTAGTAGGACAAACTGAAGTGCCATTAAAAGTACATGGACGCAATCGGCCGCCTTTAATGACACACATAACAACAGTAGTTCCAGTTCCTCTGGAAATACGACGGACATAACAACCCTATCTAGACTATTGATCTAGACAGTATGTATTATAAACTAGATCTACACAGCTGTACTGCACGACACGGCTGAAACCATTTTGGTGAAACAACATATTTACTCCAATAGTTTATTATCACAATATTTGCTATAAAAATAACTAACCTACAGTCTTACCCGTGCATCTCCGGTCCCATTAGTCATAGCGTCGTGGTATACCACGACGCTATGACTAATGGGACTATATATAGTCTCGACAAATGGAGTATTCAACACAAAAAAAATTTTTCAACACGTGCTAATAGTTCCTGAGCTTAGCTACTATAGGTAACATTTTATGCTAAAGTATATTTATTATACTTTCATAAAATAATTATTTTACTACGAACTTATGTTTATTGTTACACTTACTAACAAAAATGACAGCAGAACTTATAAAAAATTATATTTTAATGCTTGCCCTAACAAAATAAGATATAGTGATATTATATTGAGACATCAGCCAGGGAGACAGAATTCGTATATATTTTTAGTTGCTACAGAATTACAACTTTCCAGCTTTGATATTTCCGGATCGATACGACTTAAGGATCTTTCCTACTTATCTCTAAAAGACGACGCTTCTGTGAGACCTGTGGTGTTGCGGATATCTGTAGGCGTTGATGATCCCTTACAATCAAGTGGCCCAACTACTCGTTTGTCTCCTGTTCCTTAAAAGACTACCCTAAAGTCCTATCATAAGGCAGATGTTTCACTTTTCATGTTAACAATACAGATAACATTCATAAAATTATTAACTATAGAGCTAACCTTTCATGAGTAGCTTCGTTTTGATGAGTGGCCAATAATTATCCTAATCAAAAGTCGACTAGCTAACAGACATATTGTGGCATCAAGATTTCGGTGAGAGTATGGGATAATGTGTCACTCAATTTGTAGGCAGCGACTCAAAAATACATTGATAACTTATAATATTTTCATAAAGTTTACACATTAAGTATGTTATGGAATTATTCCTGTAACACTTATAACGTTTCTATATATACTTATGTCATATATGTGTACCTACATGCGGCTGTTGGATCGTATAATTTACCGTTTTCCTTTATTTCTCAAAAGGGAACGAGACGGCAAGTGAAGCAAAATCGAACATCGCTCAATTATGTATACATTTACGCCAACGTTAACGTTATTGTCTGTAACAGTTATTAGTTTTTATAATCGGGTATGTTTGAAAACATTTAAAATGTCACACTTTATTTCTATTTCAATGTAAGAAGGAAGGAGCGAAAAATAGTATTCAAAATACTCTATTCTGCTTGTAAGACAACGTGATAGTTAAATTATATGAATATTATCGAAGCAAGTTCAAAAATTCTGCTATCATGTGTGGACAATCATTAAGTAATCAAAAATTTTTACTAATGATCTGTTGAAATGACTTACAGAGCAAAATGTATGAATGTAACGTAAAACTAGGAAATGGTAAATAAATCATACTGGTCATACAGATTATGAGTAAATAGTCTTCTTAATTTCAAACGATGAGGTATAATATGTCAGTGTATTTCATTCTGGTCTGTCATTTATAAAGCAATATTTTTCCGGAAGAATATGCGTAACTATTTGTTATTAGGCATTTGCATTCGTAAGTTAATCGTTTATATATCCGTATTCCATCTCATACGAAATTTAGCGTTAGTTCTATATAAAAATCATTCCAATAAAAGACTCGTATTTAGCGTTAAGTAGTTACTTAAGCTAAAGTTTAGCAGATCAGGGAATTGATTATATACATTTAGTCTACCTACTTCATATAGTACCATACAATAGCTCACCTCTTTCCATTTTCATAAGAATTGACAAGTAAAGGCAATCCATTAGTCAGTTCCTGATCTTAGTAGTAATAACGTTCCTAAACTCATAATTGTCAGAAATATTTATGTACTAAATAACGTTAGAAATACTTAAATAAATATAGGAGCATGACATATGAGAGCATAAACTATTTTTCTAATGTAGTCGTGAATGCAATCCACCAATTAAATTAATTCACACTATCGCTCAGAAAAATAGATAATTTTTCAAGAGCTAATTAATCTAGTAACTGTGCCCCGCGGTTTTGCCCGCCAAAAATTTGGCCAAACATTTTTTTCGGGATTAAAATAAATTGTTATTCTAGATTGTGAGATACGTATATTTTAATTTGCAGCCATTTTCGTTCAGTAACTTGTGATTTGTATCGCGATCCTAATATTAGAGAGATTAATTTAGTAATGTTATAATTCTATGTTTAGTTTTGACGGGGAGTGAAGGACTAGACACAAGTGAAGATGAGGTGAAACAGGGAACTTTTCCTTTCATGGTATGTTTAGTGTATTTTATAACTAGCCATCCATGGCTTAGCTTATAGATAAGATGCGCAAATTATACACAAAAACCTTACTCGGGTATCGCTCTGTTCCTGAGTGAAAACTACATGAAAATCCGTTCAGTTGCTTTTGAGGAAGTCGGTCATATGCAGACAGACAATTTTAATGGATATTGTTTTATAATTAGTCTTTTAGTCACCGATGAGGCTGCACTAGATACTTCCGTCAGTAAAGCAAGCAAAAAATATTGTTAAATTAATCTTCAACGTCTCAAACAAAAAGGTGAGATCTATAAGTGGCTTTTTTCATTGTACCTAACAGTAATTATTTCAAATAGAAAAAAAATATTTTTAATTGCCGCAGAGAAAAAGCAAGGCAAAAGAATCTATATTCTTTTCACATACATATTTACATACTATGTAATAATAATAATATCTGTGGACTTATAGCACCACTTTAGTGCTAAGTACCGTAAGAACTTGTGTTACAGGCACAACGGAAATATACTTAAAACTTTTCGTTATAAATTTTAGAAATTGTGATTTTTTGAGATTTTCATCATATAAGTACATATAGTACATAGGTATATCTATGTCTATATACGACCCAGGCGGGATACGAACCCGCGACCTCTGGCGCAACATGCACGATTGGATATGTTACCACTACGCCAGACGGTGGAACGGAGCAACACCAACGTATAAGAGTTGGCCAACAAATTTATAAGTTCCCGTAATGTAAAGTATTAAGTTCCGTATGAAGCTATATTCGGCCAGTGTGATAAAACAAAAAATGGAGAATTAATGCAACATTTAATTTAGGCACTAGTTTACTACCCCTACACCGATGATACCATAGTGGGAAATGTAGGAAGATTCATGCGAAATGCGATTCTAATACGACCGCAATGGCTGGTGTCTTCGACCCTTGAGGTCAATGGTGATGGGACGTTCCCGCGTAAAACACTGTTGGCGAGAGCTGGGGCCGTGGCTATCGACGCTAACATGACTTTGAATGAGGACGAGTTCGAACAAGAAAGAGAGGCAAGTGTGAACATGTATTATATTACACGCACACATACACAACACACACATACACACTACACACATAAAACATACACACGCACACGTACATAGGCATACGCACACACACTCATCTAAGGCTTATAAATGTCCATATAATTGTTGATAAATATATAGCAAATTTTTTTAATGTTTATTCGTTATTATACAGAAGTACGTTACCACGAGGTTCAGAACTTCAAAAGACGAGACTATTTGGCTGTTTTATTTTGCATGTGTGTAACGCGATTACGCCATCCATTGTGTACCGATTTTTAGAAAAAAAAACTTGTCATGAAGGTGTACTATCGAGGTGGTACCATCGTCATCTTACGTCTTTAGAGAGAAACGTCTAAAAATCTTGCTTAGCTATCATTAAATTTTAGATGTACGTGCAATACAATGTATCTTTTCATAAACATTCTAGTATTATTGGGATATTTGCATGTTATAGTCATCATGCTGGGCTGTATTGCAGCGGATTTGGACCAGCACGACTGGGAGCTACACCACGCTCTCATGATACCGGCGTAAAGGGGCAGCTTCCCTGATGCATTTGGTACGGTTTACGACTTGTCGGTGGCCCATTGGAGAAAAGAGTACAAATTTTTGTCACAATTATTATGCGGATGTTTAAGGACGTGTCGGTAGTTATCAAAAGGCTGCGACAGTTCACTTAGTGAAACAATATATATTTTATTTCGCTTATAAAAAAATTAAGTTGGACCAAATTACATACGTATACCAAATTACATACGTATACCAAATTACATACGTATACCAAATTACATACGTATACCAAATTACATACGTATGCCAAATTACATACGTATGCCAAATTACATACGTATACCAAATTACATGAGTATACATATAAAAGTTACTGTAATATAATTTTTATCTGTATATATTATATAATCGCCTGTCCCATTAGCGAACTACAGTCACCCGCTGCTATCATATCCAGATGCGTTTACCCTCCTTCCCAATGGGCCACCGGCTACTAACAACGCAATGTTTTATTTCAGATCGTACAAGTAGTTCAGCCAGGCCATGTCGACGCGGAACATTGGTGGTACTATAGTATATCGTTATTGAAGACCTTGGAGCCATTCCATGTTACACTACAGGTTGCGCCAACGAATCTAACCGATGCTCATGATTTTACGGACAAAACCTGTTACATTGTTTTGTTTAGGGTAAGAAGTTATGACATTTTTGCATTTAGTAGGTAAAATAGATATAGTCTTTAAGACCTTTAAATGATGATATCATATTCAAATTCTTTTGACAGAGAAGAGCTTTCTTAGGCTGGTTTTACAGCTGTCAGGGAGATCCATAGAGGTCGCCCCCTCTTCACATCTCGACGTCAGGGCAAAAAATATTGAAAAGATTTTTATTTTTTACGCCACAGAAGTATAACGTCTAACGCGTGTACATAAGTTCAGACACAATTTTTAATGTCATGTGTTATAAGGATGTTTATGAAACACTTCATATTTTCAGAATTTAAACTCCTCTGATCAACAAATTCTAATTCAACGGCCTGTTCAAATTCAATCATCAGGAAATTGCAGTGATTACTACAAAAAGGACACCATGGTCTGTTCTACCAATGATGACTCTAGTTGTGATTCCGTCTCAAGTGAGGTATGTGAAAATCTATACGACGTTTTGTATTGCAAGCAAAATTTTTGTAAAGTCCTTTTCGAAAAATAAATGTAATGTGTTACTCAAAGCCTGATCAATGTATACAGTATACACATATTGATTGCCAGTAACCGAAGTGCCCTGTTCCTGATAGATCTGGGGCACCTCAGTACAGGCGGCCGATGGGGTTTTTGTTGGTATTCAGCTCAGCCTCGAGGCCCACACACACACCATCGGTTCCCACCTAGGACCGATGGCAGTGCGCATTTCACCGCGAAAACAAAAAGTACACAAATTTTTGGTTTGATACACAAATTTTAAGACTTGTATGCGCGCCGTAGTGTGTGTCTCATTTAATTTTTTGCCTATTCTGTAGTAACATGGAGGTAAAGCACTTCTAATCTATAAGGAAGAAACTATACCTTTTTATGAGACATTAGAAAAAACAATATAAATTACTATTAATCACTATATTAGAAAAGAAACTATATAAAAATTGTGATGTGGAGATAATGAAATGGAAGGCAACGTAAGACCTATAATTGTGCGGACGTTTAAGCGAGTCAATCTACCATCAAGTGATCTCAATGCTTGCAATAACAAACCGGTGCCAGGTGCGATACGGCTTTGCATACTCCCTCTTCGAAGTCACACGTCACAACTCTATCGAAGTTATTACTTCTTTTGGCGTGATAAGGTTAAATGATGAGAGATTTTTTTTACGATGCGTGTGTACACCGTCACGAAAAACCGATACCTTACGTTAGCTATAACTGACTATATTCAACACTTTATTTTTTATCTTGTTACGCCAAAGAAGTATAACTTCTTACGCGCTTACATGAGTATACACACAACTTTTTTTAGTATTTGTATTTATAACTGTTAGCGACAGCAACAACGAATACAAAAAAATTGACAATGAACAGAAATACAGAACCTGTGAAAATTTCAACTGTTAAGCCTTTGTTGCCTTTAGATACAGCCTGGTGACAGACGAGCGTACAGGCCGACAACGAAGTACCGTTTTCTCTCCCTCCATCCCGTTTACTCTTTCGTTACGGAACCCTAATAAGCCAGCAGATCATAATTAAATTATACAGCCAGAGTAAAACTACTCAAATCCAAGATGTCTACATAACAACAAAAACACATTTGACGCCAGTTACCCAGTCGGAAACCGGAGAGAGCATATACCATGATCATCATCAGCTGGATGACATCTACTTCTAGAAATGGGCCTGCCCTAGAGAGCACCATACGTGACGGTCACGAGCCAATTGCATCCAGCGGCTCCCCGCCTTCTTAACCAAGTGGTCAGTCCACCAGGTACTGTCAGTCCGATAGTCCGTCAGGCCGTACAACACTCCATCTTCCGGTGCGAGGCCGCCACTCGAGAATCATCCTTCCTCAACCGTCATACTCAATCCTCCTCAATCATCGGCTCACTTATCCTAATTCCCCAAAATAATTCCATGTCCAATGGAGTTATTAAAGCTAGAAAGAAGTTAAAAGAATAACATTCCTACATACTTCACAGCGTAGCAACGACAGTCACTGTTGACTTTGTAATGTACTTGATCACAAATAACATATCTCATTTTTAGAGAAACAGCGGAGGTCCACTGATATGCGAAGACAGAGTAGCTGGTCTCCAAACGTATTTGAACGAATGTAAAGAACCACATCTGTATCTTTTGCTAGCTGCTTGGAAAGATTTCTTAAAATGCGGGGTAGAAGAAGAGTGTCATTCGGATTCATGTAACCAAATATGCGTTGCTTTCAACAAAGATCCTGCACAAATTACATACATTACAGTTTCTCCTGGAACGGTTGCTCAAGAGAATCCTCCAGACAGAAGAAATCTGGAAACTCAAAGTGAAATGTCACCAGCGGCCCATGAAATAAACGAGGGGTCTAGTTTAGTCACAATAGGTGTATTGAAAGCCACACACGAGCAGGGATCAACAATGGGCAGTGTTGATACTACAGTATTATCTACAGAAACGACAACATCCGAACCTACTACAACTGGAAGTACGGCCTCGAGTATCACTGAAAGTACAACCACGTTAACTGAAATGATTACCAGAACAGACGCTACCACACAAGACACAACTACGAATGTTGAAATTGCAGCGCCATCTGAAATTATATCTGAATCTTTACCAGTATTAATAGATCACGAATTGCCGAGCGAAGACTCAGAAAATAACATTACTATAGTGGAACCTAAACAATTTGATAGGCTCCGTACTAGCAAGAGTCAAGCGACAAGAAACATAGTAAAGGTGATAGATTTTTTGTTACTCTCTACTTTGGCAATTTTTATTTAATCTAACAGTTTGTTAAATGTTTAATAAATTTAATTTTGGAAGTCCTATAATAGTTGTATGTCTTAATAGTCTTCGTGGTATATTTGCATAATTTAATTGAAATCACCGTTTAGTGTCGAGGTAATTAGGAAAAAGTAGGTAAATTTTATTTATGGTGTATAAATACAGTAAAGATGAAATTCTTAAACACTGAAGAATTATATAGAACTTGTAATTTTTGTTATTATTATCATTTATATATGACGATATTCCATACACCAATAGGCTATTTGCCCGTACCTTTTGTTACTACACTTTTAATTATTTTAACTCTCAATAAAGCTACCAGGTTAAGTAAACCTTATTTATTATGTTTCTTTATATTTCGTATATATTTTATTTCCCTCCTTCCTCAAATTTTCTTCTTTTTACTCCTCTACACCATTTCAACGAGGGTATCGGTCACAGTGTCGTTCCAATACCTCAAGGCCATTTAAATAGTTTATTTGCAAAGAAGGAAAATAATGATTGCACGATTTGAACCCAACTTAAATAGACCGAAATAATGGTTATTTATAAACTCTCGCAATAACGTGAAAATTTTAAGTAAACATATACAAGTATTCCTTCAATACGGTCTGGAAACTTGATAATGCTATTAGTGCAAACTGTAGAGGCGTTAAGCTTGCAACCTTACTTAATTCTACTTATTCAGAAAACTTCGCCCTGCTGTCGGAACCCCTTTTCAAACATCTTTCGTTGTCTGATTATACATAACGTGTAATGATATTAAGCTTACACATTATGGACCCTTGTTCATTAAAGTAGTCTACTCATACACGTTTTGCACTATGAGCTTGACTTTCGCACGCTTCATTGCTTATAGCTGTGCTAAGTTCGTTGGCATGTATAGCTTCTGATATGTTATTACAAGGTATTGGGAAGTACGCGGTGAGAGTTGCGTTATTGCGGAATAAGAAGATTTGTAAAAGGCATGTGGCACGCTATTGACTGAAAACGGATTCTATAACACCAGCGCAGTGTTCCCAACTAAAAGTGAGGAAATATTCGTCGTACCAGGACCCTAAAATTATCGTATATGGCAAGAAGTTGATCAGAAATTACCGTACTATGGACAATAATGTGTTTAATAAATTCTTTAGTCGTATTAGTTTAATGCTCAGGTTTTTCGGATAACCAAAAAAAAGGAAAATTAATTACTTCATATCAGTGTAATTGAGCGTCACAATAACCAAAAATAAAGAAATTCAGTATAGTAGATATTATAGTACAAAATGTGTGCGATAGCAGTATACTATCGTACATCGTAAGTAGACATGAAATTATCGTGGTTGAGAACACTGCGCACGTGTCGTTCCGACGTCTAATGAACTTAAAAGGTAACTCAACATCTCACCTTAAAGACTACTACTAATTACATACATCATATATATAACCGTATGTCATTTACATACAAACTTTCATATTTTCAAGTAAAATTGAATAAGTCAAATTAACGATATGGCAACAACAAAAAACACATCACGCCGACAACATATGATGTGTAGGAAAAGCGAAAATAGTGATGCAAATAGGTGAAGTGATCAAATAACAATACAGCTTCATCTGGTTGATATGAGTGCTCGTCGGGTGACGAGATTAGGTATGGGGTCAAAAAGGAATTCGACAAACCACTCTCTCACTGATGGGAGAGATGCATCCCGATAGGTTGTCTAAATGTCTGTGACTTTGGACGTCAAAATCACCACTTAATGAAACTTGTAAAAGAAGCACGATAACATACCACGGCATTCAAGTCACATAGAACGACGATAACGACGTCGAAAAACGACACTAACAATAGAATTTGGCTTTCTCGCATTCACGGCATAGGTACGTTGAAAAAATTTCACTACCGTGTTTGCTATTTATACAACAAAAGTAACCTTGTACTTATTTAAAACTCAACTGCCTAAGTAGCTCATTGTAAAACATTCCAACAATTGAAGTCATATTGCTAATATAAACTCAGTGAAATTTCCTTAAAAAGTTTCGAAGCACGTTCGAATTGAAATGTATCTTAATACGACGGGATGTGTTTAAATTCTGAAAGGGGTTCGCATCGGAAAACTGTTATGCATATTTTAAAGTTAAATTTACTTACAACCAACTCACCGCTTCGAATGATAATTCAACGCGAAAATCACTTTGTACTAAAATGCTTTATGATATGAAAGAAACGTGGTGTAAGAGTATTAGTATTCTTGATAGATTGTTTAACACCTGAGGTGATGTCCCTGTTTTTATCTCAGCACTTTTGCAGTCTTTATGACTAGCGTCACCCCGCGGTTTTACCTTGTAAGTCCGGTCCCTGTATTAGTTTTTTAGCCTTCCTCAAAAAATTGACTGTTCAATACAAAGAATGTTCCAATTCGGGCCAGTAGTTCCTGTATAGCTCTCTATTATTGGTATATTGGCAGATCCAGGCATACGTGACAAAAATTTAAAACTGTTTTACCCTGTAAAAAACATCTATAGGCTTGGTTGGTCAAGAATTTCCTAAAAGAGGTTTTGCGCAATAAAAAGCGTAGCAACACGCGGTATTCAGCTAGTTTTATATTTAAGTAATAAAATTGTTTTTTATAATCGTCTTGGTTAATGCTGCTCATCGTGGTCATTCTTTTAAAAGTTCAAAAGACATCTGAATTCTAAATGAAACGGTTCATTGACCAGCTCACAAATGGCAGATTATAGATTTCGAAATATATCTCTATAATATCTCAAACAATATAACCACTGCACATTTGTTACGGGTTACAAGGTTGTTACGGGTATTTATTTACAACTGGTTAGGTTTACGGGTCGCACTAGGCTTATGTATATATTGATACCAAGCGCTAGTGCCTCTTGAACCGTCCTAAATATAAAGCATTTTCGCTACGTAAACGTCCGCACGACTCAAAACGATGACTTAAACAAAAGTGGCTACTAACCCACTGCATCACAAAGAACTCAGAGCTCGACCTCGGTGCTACTGGGTCTAGACGCAACTATATTAGTTCTATATCTAATACTAATTCTTCAATGATTGCATTAACACTTGCTATAGAGTATAAAAGTAAATAGTGCCTGTTGAATAATTAATAGCAATATTATTTTGATGTACTTGAATTCTTTGTCTCAAAAAAAAAACTCGACTAAAACTAAAACTAATTCTATGACTATCGATTACCTAGCAAATGTTTTATTTAAATACTTAGGCGTACAAGCGAAGTTCCTGCTTTTTATATCCGGTGGAGACATCATATTAACCGATTGCGCCGCCTGTAATGCATTGCATAGATTATATCGGGAGATCTCTACACAATATGTTTACGTACATAGAGTATTAGTAGCTTAATATATGTCTACGTATATTAAATTATAAGTATATATATATGTATTATTTGTTATACCGGTCATCCGTTTGTGCACTACCTCCAGTTATCATATTAAGTGATTTCCTCTAGTTATGGTTGCCTGGAAGAAATTACTGTTTAGTAATAAGACCGCCATTGTGTGCGTTTATTGTATTTTAGCATCATCACCATCGTCATCATCATCATCACCATCGTCATCATCATCATCATCATCATCATCATCATCATCACCATCATCATCATTATCACCATCATCATCATCACCATCATCATCATCACCACCATCATCATCATCACCATCACCATCATCATCATCATCATCATCATCATCATCATCATCACCATCATCACCATCGTCATCATCATCATCATCATCAGTCGGACGGCGTCCACTGCTGGACATAGGCCTCCCTACAGAACGGCACAGGTCACGGTAACGAGACACTTGCATCCAGCGGCTCCCCGCCAACTTAACACGTCCATCGGGGAGGAGGTCGTCCCATTCGCCTTCTTCCGGTGCGGGCTTCGAGAACCTTTCTTCCCCAATAATTATCGGTTCGCGAGAAATGTGACCTGGCCATTGTATTTTATTGCTTCTGTGGATTGTTTGTAATATATTTTTGTAAATGGCACAAAAGAGAATATTTCATTCATTCATAACTATATCATTGCATAGCGTCATTTAACTTGAGATAATGAGGTTACTAGAAAGATTAGGCTACGATAGGCCAACGTAAGAAAATGATAGTTTTCTGCATTTCAATGTGCTTTTTCCCAAATCTATGATGAAGTTCATTTGCCATCGATTCAAATTTGCTTCGAAATAGAAAAGGAGTACGAAAACTTTAGTAGGAGGTAGTGCCATACTGCATAGCAACGGAATTGTGCTGACACGACCGAGGAGGTACCTCTCACTTACAAGCCGGTGTAAAGTGTCTTCGGTGTTCGTGTGGTTTATCAGTAGCCGGTGGTCCCTTGGGGGGAGGAGGAAAGGAGGGCGCCGCACAGTCAAAGTAATCATGCGGGTTTTCATGGGCGGCGGTAGTCGTAGAAAGGCTCCAATTGCTCGTTTTACCCCTATACTATAAAATATTGATAATAATAATAATAATAGTGATGGTTAAATATTATGTTGTATGTGCATTTTTGTTTGCCTGTTACTTTTCATAATCTTGTGATTATAAAAAATAATATCAGATATTTTCGGAACATAATACCCTGGGTTCGCCTCCGTCGCCACAATAAAATAAGGGTGAAGATGAAACCATTCCAAAAATTACACCAATTAAAATTAAGGACAATGAGTTAACAAACAAAAGAAATTAATTCAACGACCTAATAAAAATAAATAAGCAGTTCATAAAACTTTCAATAATTAAAACTCGAATAAAAAGAATCTCTAGGGCAATGCTTGCGCCAACCCGTGACGAAGACCCCTCGTTTTCTTCACTGCCTTGTAAATATGGGTGATTGTGTGAGAAGCATTTTTAATGTAGGTCATTTTATAGTGGTCGTGAACCGCCTATCACTCTACGAGCTAATCCCTGAATGTCGTTCTGAAAAATATTGCAGTGCTAAAATAAATTGCGAAGTAATTAATGTTTGGATATTGTTTTTGCACGACTGCACTGGAAGGTTTGTTTCGAGTATATGAACGCAAGTGCGCACTTGGTAAGAAGCCTTATTACTAAAAGGCCTTAGGGGGTTTCGTTGCAATCATTGGCGTTAGATGTGGTTTGATTGTAATGAGAACATAAAATATACAAAAAATACGGCAAAGATCCAAACGACTCCTAATCGCACAGAGGGTTCCTTATGGGGTTATATAGAAGCATTGTATCTTTATAGAAGTCCATCCGCCTGTACGTCTGTACATCCGACAAGAACTCTTTATTTTTACATCAATTGACTACTATATTATAATTACTAAGATATGCAACGTTTCAAAGCTATTATTTTACATGAAAAAGTCGGTAAAAGCATAATAGTTATTCTTTTTATTGCTATTTGATTATGACAGGCGTCCGTAGTTAAAAAAATAATACAAATAAATACCGCAGAGCAGATCAGAGCAGAGAAGTTAATGTACCACTATTATACTAATTGCAAAAATTTTAAATCATTGGCCATGAGAAAAAAGTACGGCATTTTATTCTTGTAATTGTTGTGTGTAAGTCACACATCTCTTAAATTAGGTCAACTAATAAGTTGAGTCAGGTTTTTATATAAGTTTTTCATGGATATCAAAGGACATCAGGAAACTACGACATAACTAGCCAAGTGGATCATATTGTACTCATTGAACTACTGACCGGTGTCACTATCTATAGAGCTACCTCGCTGGAATGTGAAGTTCTCCCCGATCCCCTTTCACCTCCCCTGCTGCGTCAGTACGTGGACGCAAGCGGGGATCCCCTCCGGCATGATAGCTCAACTAGATCTTTCAACGCCCACGATTATGGCCAACTTTAACTGCCGCGCGTGTGCTGCCCCCCTCGTTGAAGTGGCGGGCGAGGGGAATCAGTCCCCTCGGAAAACTTAGTTACTTTAACTAATCTTAAAAAAACGTTATGTATCCTTCCCATCTATGGGAAAGGAGGGGGTCTGTCCCCCTATCGACTACAATCTCATCTAGACCGTCACCCAACGTATCTTACAGTTACCGATTAAGCAGCACTGGACACTTCCGTCAGCATGGAGCTGTCAAAAAAGGTCGCAATATACCAGACGTTGGCTCATTACAGATTAATATTATAGCCGAGGTATATTTAGTACTCAATGCAATGTTGGGTTGGGTCCAGCCGGGTCGGTACAACTTCGTGTGTTTCGCGAAAGTCTGGATGTTTATAACGGTTGCTAACCTGATCCCGAAAGTACTGTGCACTTTTGTGGAATGAAATTTTATATTTACTAACCATAGCCTTAGCTTCGCTCGTGAACAAGTGGAACCAACAAGTCATACGCTAAAACCTTGCACGGGAATAGCTCGATCCAATGGTGAAAACTTCATAAAAATCCGTTCTCTACATTTTGAAAAGACCGATCATATAAAAAAAGAGATTTCGAGGATAACAATTTTGTTAATAGTTTCTTCTTATAGAATATGGGGACAAACGAGAAATCGTTGCCTTTTTACGACTGCCGACGCCCATGAACATCCACATAATTACTACACCGATGCGTTGCCCTACTTCCACCCCCCCTCCTCCTCCCCAATGGGCCACCCGCTGCTGACAACCCGCACGAAACGCAACACTGAAGATGTCACTTTACGCTGGTATTATGTGAACGGGAAGTACCGCCCCGGCCGTGCCGGCCCAATTCCGTTGCATAGCACTACCTCCTCCTATGCAGCATGGAGCTACCTCTTCCCAAATTCTTCCTTCCTCTTCACTAGTTCAACACTTACACAGTACACAACAAAGATATAGACATATCAGCGTAAATATTATAAAATTGCGATTGATGTCTAAAAAATAATTTGCCTTACAATAATAGCTTAAGATAAGGCTACAACACACAGCACAGCGACACAATTGTATAAAATTACAACGGAATCTTCGAGTCTGTCGACACCGAGTCTGTAGGCAATTTTCAATCTCTTTCCTATTTATGACAGTAATAAAGCGACCGGGAGAAGTCAACAATCAATTTTGTATTTCGATTTATTCCCAGCCATCTTAGTTTGTGAGATAAAAAAGCGTTCATTGAAAACGGAAATTATTGCAAGAAGCCATCAGCGGTGCGAGCTTGGCTTCCTACGCTGTTTTTTTATATTGCCTTTTTTAGCACAGTTCGGATTTGTGGACGGTGTCCGTTACTTTTGACTTCGTTTGTTCCATCGACACTTGGAGTTTGTGTCCATTTGTGTTTTTCTTTATTGCTATGATCTTAGTTAATGTATTTTTCGTTTTGTGTGAAAATAGCGAGAATCATGGAGTCTTTTTGTGTCTGTGGCCATAAGCAGGGATCTGTGCAAGTCTGAATATTTACAGCTGTGTTAATCGATTTTTAATAAATATTTTTTGAAATAAGTATCATTAATATTTAATTAATTATTTAATTAATAAGTTATTTAATATTTAATTGAGTTCAAAGTTTTTATTGTTAGCATTGTTTTTTAACTATTCATAATAAATGTGTTAAATGAGAAAAACAGAAATCCTTCCTAAAATGGAGGTAATTTAAAATTGCGATCATTGGGTATAAGAATAATGTCGTATTTCAGTTGCAGAGGCCAACTTTATTGGGGAAAGCCATCGGCATTGCACATATTATAGTATACAAATGTAAGCGCAGATATATGATCACTCTCTATTCCCTCATTCTTATATTCTTGTGAGACGGCAATCAGACATGACTGGAGAGAAATCAGGCTCAGGACCGAAGGCTAAACGGCCGCCTCCGAACCACGGGGGTGAGACACCGCCAACTTCCTGACTCCGGGCTGTTGTTAGAAATTGAAAAATCCCTTTTAATTTTCTTTCTTTAATCACACTCAACCCACGACCTCCCGTCTGTGGCTGAGCGTGCTTACCTCTAGTCCACGAGGCAGTCAAAGATCCGGGACACCTCACTTTAAGCAGCCGTTGGCACCCGCGGTTTCTAGAGGGTATTCGGTTCATCCACGAGTCCCACACACTCCATCGGATCCTACCCAGGATCGATGGTAGTGCATGAATGCATTTCCCCGCGAAAAGTAAAGAAAGTCGACCCATATTGATGTCTTAACCAACGACCCAGTCAAAGTGTATGAATGACATATATTCGTTATCATATAAAGAAATTTTCCATATTTTTGCCATTCCAAATCCATAATGAATATTTTTATAGTTTTAACATGTGGGTGGAAGATACGTATCTTTTTCTGATCATATTGATGGTATTACCCAGTGCCTATCAAACACGTGTGTGAGCACATTCGGTGATAAGTGGGACGACTAAGGCAACATGGTACTTGTATACTCCATTGTCTGTCACCAAACTTTCATATGTAACTAGCGATCCACCCCATCTTAGCCCATGCATAACATGGACTAGGGATTATACAGTAAAACCTTTCTCAGGATTCGCTCTAACTATGGGTGAAAACTTCATGAAACTATCCTTATTATTAAATTAGTATTTTAATTCATACAGCTTTTTGGGACTTTGTTTTGTAAACGGAATCTACTATCTCTAACACTCTAATTATACTTACACTCCATAGCTGCCCGGTCTTGCTGGCCCAATGCGGGAGCAAAACATCAAGGAGTGTTAAAGTACAAATACTTTATTTAAGAAATAGCGTAAGTATTATCTCTTATAATTTAAGGTGTCCCGTGGTGTGGCGGTAAGCATGTTCTACCACAGTCGTGAGATCCTGGGTGAGGTGTCCCGACTCGGACCAAACCCGGTCGGTCCTTTACTTCTTTCTTGTCGTGTCGGATTGCGGTCCCATTAGAATCGGAGAACAGAGAGCGCACTTGAGCCTACGCTCATAGTTGTGCGCTATAACATGTGCTGCGCAGTTGGTTAGTCTATAGATATACATGGGCCGCCCCAAAGGAGGGTCCTTCCTCTCCGGTCGTGTCGAAATGCCGTCCCATTGAAATTGGAGAAAGAGAGAAAAGTGTGTGCGTACAAATAAATGTATTTGTGAACGCGCACACACTTGTAAAATGTGCTGCGTAGTTGGCTAGCCTCTTTAGAGATGGCCGCCGTGGCCGATATTCATCCAGGATGACATTATTATTACTATTTTTCATCAGGTTTAGTCAATATATTTTGAAGTATGCACTGGCTGTCCGCTGTTAAAAACATGGGCCATCAGCATCGATTTACAAGTGTGTTTCTGTAAATCAATGGCCATCAGACGTAAAGACTGCGATAATCTTCTTAACCTAGCCCATGACGTTTTACTCTAAAAACTAGAGATATATATTGAATTTCGGTTTTGTTTACTTATGAAATTGAAGATCGCTACGATAACAATTCCATCAGACCGTATTCAGGCGGCATGCGGGGCTGGGGATATCGCGGTGATTTTTCTCCCTTGCACGTCCGCAACTATGAGCGTAGTAATATTCAATTTCCATCCCACAGGACAACGGCTGATGACACAATTGACAATTGAGAATCACTTGAGTGTTTTGTTATCATAAACTGTGAATGATTTACTCTTTTCCCGTGTTGCGTCTCTTTTAGTTGTAATATAATAATGAGGTCGTCCTAAATTTCGGTTGTAGTGTCCGTCTCTATTGAGAAGAGTTATCTGCGCGGGACATATTAGGATTATAATACACAAGCGTACTCTTTGTTCTCTCATCCTCTTATTTCGTTGGGACGGCAATCCTACACGACGGGTGGGGAAATCAGGCGCAGGACCGACGGATTAATGCTCTCCGAGGCACAGGAGTGTAGAACCGCCAACTATCAAATTCCAAACTTTCATTGGAGATGAAAAAATCCAAGTAACAGTATTTTGTTTGCTCCGACTACAGATTCGAGCTCGGGACCTCTCGTCTGTGGCTGAACATGGTCATAACTAGGTGTCATTAGCCAGTTAGTTGGAGTATACAGAAGTTGCACGACTATAACGGACGGTATAAACCGAGAGAGAGACTCTGGTAACGCCTGCCTGATCCAGTCGCGATGCAGTGAAGCAAAAATTGGGAAATCGTACTTACGTACTTTGCTGACTCAATCACTTGGAGATCTTGGCCGAAAACTCTAGAAAACACCACCGTCACCTATTGATGCCTGTTTTTTACCGCTGGCTGATGCAGAGTACTTCGTAAGAAGGGTCACTACATAACATCGCGATCTATACCTACAGTGAATCTATTTATCTCTTGCTGTCACCGATACTTGTATATATATAGATAACTGGTATATAAGTGATTATCGATATAGTAGTGATTACCGACGCTCTGGTACATTCGCATAATGAAGCAGATGTGTTGCGCTCCTACTTCCCTCCTTTAGCTGGTCATTGGAAACTTACAAACCACACGAGGATAAAGGAAGAGGTAGTGCCATGCTGCATAGGCGGTAGTGCAATGCATAGTGTATGACACTACATCCTGCTATGCAACGGAATTGGGCCGGCGCGACCTATGACAGAGAACGGGCAAACATCCGCATAGATTCTATGCCGATGTTTGCCCTCCTTAAATGGGCCACCGGATACTCACAAATCGCACGAAACGCGACACTGAAGATGTCACTTTACGACGGTATTAGAGAGGTACCACCCCCGTCGTGCCAGCCCAATTCCGTTGCATAGGAGGATGTAGTGTCATGCACTATGCATGGCACTACCTCCTTCTATGCAGCATGGCATTACCTCTTCCTCCTTAAAGGATATGAAATAAAATGATAATTACTTTGAACAATGTTTTTAATCTGCTACTTCTTTGGTCGTATCATTGGTATGAAGAGAACCGGACACATAATGTTAGCATTGTCCAAACATCTATACAAGGAATGTGACATCATCTTTTATGCCGCAATATGAACCGTTACATATACGAGGACCTTCGAAATGTCGCTAAATAAACTAATATCAAATATACTTTATGAAATTTCATTACACGATTTCGCTAATATTACAATTTTAATCAGTGTAATATTTGAATACAATAGACTACTTATTATTAATTTATTTACATAAATAATACAAACATTACAACAATGTCCATGGTAAACTTAACAATTATACACAATACCCACGTGAGGTACGAAACAAAACAACTTGTAGACAGCGTGAAGAATAAACTCGCAGCCACGCCACAGAATATAAAAACAAAACTCGTAGCCGATATCAATACGATTACAAAATATATCAACCAGCTCGATCTCAACAAAAAAAATACTTGAATATTCGTTTTTTTGATTAAAATATTTACAATAATCTAATTTAGTCACAATGAAAGTTCACTTAAACGACCCATTCTTCTGAATAGAATGCATTTATTGAAACTGAAGCTTCTAACAAATTCCTGTTTTCATGCTTTACACAACGTTCTTTGCTTATTTGTGGATACTAGTGATCGCTCAAAAAATAATTAATTTCCATTTAATTTAATATTTATTACTGTGTTTGACGGTTTACACTTTCATTACAGAACGCGCCTTACACTAGTGACTGCACATATGTGTGTCGTAATGCGTTTATCGTTTTATTTAAATAAAATTTAATGCCTCTACATATTATATAGTCGTAGTAGAAGTTTTAAATCCTCCCATTCGCGCTCTTCAACTGTACCAAATTGTAAATTCCTCCATTCACGGAATTCTCCAAAAAAATATACTTATATTAATATATAGATGCAACACATGTGATGACATTAACAGAAGTAATCGAAGAAGCCTCAAATTATCACAACACGAACTTTCCAGAGAAATGGTTAATGTAAATGGTCTTTAACTCCCTCGAGCGGTCAACTATAATCAGTACCTCGTTTTACAAATAAGAGTACTGTACTTAAACATACCGTCTTTATGAGATCATATCATTTACTTATCAATTCAAAACCTCTATCTAACATATATTTTACATTCTGAAATTTTCAGTTTTGGTTTACACTTTTTAAAGAATTTATTACACTTATGCATATATATAACATATATCTACGTCTTCATAGTCAAGTGGCTTGCTTAGCACCTCGCCTGGTGTTCTTTATCCTAGTTACTTGGAATGGCTATGTCTAGGCGCAAAGGTTCTGGGTTTTTTAGAACACCGTTGTCATAAAGCATAAAGCAGCCATAGGACAGCGATATCAATCTCCGGTAAGAAAACGCGCCATTTGGTCAACGTAGTTGACATTCTAGTGAGGTCCTTCACTGGTATAATCTGGCAGATTTCCTAAGGAAACCAAGCTTAAACGTACAGCGCGACCGAAAGCTAAGAATGTTTTACTGAGATTTTGGCTAGGTGACTTGTTAGACTGTAAGAACTAAGCAAGCCGCCTGCCTCTCAGCCTGTATACTAAGTGACTCATCTATTAATGAATTGTGAAAAACTAGAGTCGAGCTTGTTACAATTGTATACGTTGGCGTCAGCGCACCTCTGTTTTATATTAGGCAACTCATAACATGTATATAACATTTATTTTATAGATTTGCTTAGATATTCAGATTTGGTTTAGACATTTTAATATAACACTTAGATATATAAGAGATTAGTAGATTGATGAATTGAGAAACAATGTATACTCAAGCACTGTTTAGATTTACTTGGTGATTCATCTATTTTACAGATTCTTTATATTTTCAATTTTGATGTAGACTTTTTATGATTATACTTACTTATATTAGTGATTAATGAATGATTTGTGAAACACTATGTAATCAAAGATATTGCACTTGTTTGACATGTTGATTGCCACAAGTCTTTTCACTCGTTCCCTTGCGTTCAAGAGTACACTGTCTAGATTTACTTGGTGATTCATCTACTTTACAGATTCTTTACATTTTCAGTTTTGATTTAGGCTTTTTATGAATACACTTATTTGTATTCGTGATTAATGAATTATTTATGAAACACTGTGTAGCCAAAGATATTGCACTTGTTTGACATGTTGATTGCTACAAGTCTTTTCACTCGATCCTTTACGTTCCAAGTGTTAAATGGACACTCGAGTCACTACGCGCTTCGATACTTTACGGTGCCGCATCCTACGAAGTCTCATCTACTGGCCAGAGACACCAAGAGAGCTTGAGTTGCGACGGCACGGTAAATATCACTGTATCATTAAGGGGGTTACAATTATGGACACTTGAGTCAATAGTTCGCGCCTATTTTGGACACTTCGTGTATGTAGCAAATATGGGCTTGTATTTGATACTTTTACGGGTCAGCTGAAAGCCAGCTATTGGTGAGACTCAGTGACGTGTGGTACGTCTGCTTGAGGTGGGACGCGAGATATACACTGTATTGTCAGGGATGCCCACAAGTGGTCACAGGAGTCTCTAGTCAACGCCTACATCTGACACTCTGTATCGTCTATAGGCGCTTACATCTGGTACTTGTACGGGTGAGCCGCATCTCATGCGCGGAAGTCTCAGCTGCTAGTGAGGCTCAGCGGCTTGAGGTGCGGCGGAGCAAAGGGTGCGGTAGCGGCGCCGGACATGTTGTTGTTGAGGTCCCCCGCCCGGCTGCTACCGTTCATTAGCCCGATTGCGTTGCTCGTCTGTGAAAAAATTGTATATGAAAAGTGGTCTAGGGTTAACACTTAACACAATTTGCTTAAAATAATAATTCAGTATCTGACAGGAGCCACAGTTAACAAGTAGGTGGAATTAATTATCTAAATTCAGCTACTAAATGGATGTCATTATCAGGAAGTCTTTCCCAAATTTAAGCAAATATCTTTGTAATAATAAAATTGAAACTAATTTTATTATTACAAAGATATTTGCGTAAATTGCGATTCTATTCCGTGACTGTCACCAATGATAGGTGAGCAAAACGTTTGGATATTTTAAGGATTTTGATCTCCCCCTGAGCTAACATATAAATATATAAATGTATGATAGTTTGTTAAGGCCGACTAACCTAACACCACCTCACTATTTAATCCCTAACGTCCTATTCGTAGCGGCATCTTACTTAGCCTAAGTAGCCGTCATCTATAATGGACTTTCCAATACAAAATATTTTTTCAATTCGAACGAGTAGTTCCTAAGACTAACGCATCCTAACGAACAAGCAAACTCTTCGGCTTTATATTATTAATATAGATAGATTGTACATATCAATACTGTCAAATTTATATGAATAGGTTAGGTCAGGATCTGCTGCTTAAGAATATTCCCGAAATTTATGATTTTTCATCGTCTGACTTGTGATAATTTATAATTAAATTAACTTAGACAAGTTCATCGAAGTGTCACGTTCTTATAAGAATGCTTCGTTGAAGCTTAACAAGAAGGTCGCATTATATCCGCGGCACGACGGTGTTTTATTACACGTTCTATCTTTGAATGTGCGTCAAACTGCATGATCCCCTTACACTCGCGTTCTGAATGGATTATACAACCAAGAACAAGTAATAATATTCCTTCTTGTTTCTTACGATTATAAAGTTTTTAGTGATACACTAAACCCAAGACTGACTTGTGCAGATGCTAACATATTAAACATAAATACCATAGAAATAACGCACTATGTAAGCATACGTTTCTAAAAAACTTCTAACTCCAGTTACAATATTTTACGCATTCTATTAATGTTAAATAATGTAATAACCTCTTTCAATTCCTCGTGTCCTAGTGGCGTAGCTCTACGTAGAAGCCGCGCCCACGGCTACTACTAACATTAGGTGGACTTTTTAACTACAATTTTATTCCACAACCTCGAGATTGAAGAAGGAAAAGGACCTCAATGACCTACGCCACGTCCAAAGTATTCCGCAACTCGCTACTGCATATCAATTTGTAAGTACCTCGAATATTCTACATATGTCAAAGTGTTGTTTTTATATTATAGGGATGCAAAAGAGGAATCGAAGCCTTTTTACTAGTAACGCCGCCAATGAACAGCTGCATAATTACTACGCCGGTGTGTTGCCCTCCTTTTCACCTGTGGGCCAATTGTGGGCCAATTTATTATGAGTACAATACTAATACATAATACCGCCGTAAAGTGACATCTTCAGAGTCGCGTTTCGTGCGGTTTATGAGTAGCAGGTGGCCCATTGGGCCATAAAAGTCTTCGATTGCTCATCCTATAAACAAATCTCCTATTCTATAAAAAATACATTTAATATTGTACTCACAATAAATCTTTTGTTGTCAAATTCAAAAGTAATGTGTTTGTTACCTTAAAATATTTATTCTACAAGTATTAAAATTTGAAACTTTGAGTGTAAGTTTGTTATCATTTCCCTCTAAAAACTATTGAACGGGTTTGGAGAAAATGTGACATAAATATAGATTGCAACTTGGAAATAATGTAGAATTACTTTTGATCCCGAAAAGATGGTTCCCTTGGGATATATTTTACCCGTATGAAACGGGGAAGCAGGGCTAAATAATAAAAATATTTAGCAGTGACACTATTTCTTAACACATTGAATGCCATGGGGGCCACCGGTGACTGGCAACGCCATCTTTGCTCCGGCGTTAAAAGGATTACGTGTCGCATACCAAAAATAAAATTGTCTTTTAAGTGACTTGTTTTTTCACTTAAGTAAAAAAAGTGAAAGTTCGAAATTTTTTTCAGATTTAACAGATGAAAAATCAGAGAGAAAGGTTCAAAGTTCAAAGTTAAAAAAAAAGAGATAAGTAACGTGTGCAGGAGGAAAGTACTGCATCTCTTCCCTCAAGTTTGAGGAGTAAATGTAGGACTTTTCTGCCTTGTGACACAAGTCCGAGTGGCGCTAGTCACCGTACCACTCGCCAGTGGTGGAAGAGGGGGACGGTTTCCCCCAGTCATGATCGCTCAACCAGCTCTACCAGTCCATGATAATGCAAGGCTAACTTTAACTGACGCGCGTGAGCTGCTCTCCTAGAATGGGAGAGGACCCACTCACACCGGTCACGGAGATAAAAAAAATTACGTTAGCCAGTCTTAAATAACCATCGGAATGCGTCCTCCCCATATGCTAGACAAATCTGTCCACCTATCGTCCACAATGTCGCCTAGACCGTCGCCCGACGTGTCTTATAATAACCGAAGAAACTACACTGGACACTTTCAGCAGCATAAAGCTTTAACAATTATGTTTTTCCTACTTAAACATTTTATAAAAAAGTGTATCTATCACCTGTGACTGTTAGACTGAGGGTGTGCTTGGTGTCGAAAAGATTATATACTTTTCTTTTGCTGGCCGTGGAGGACGGTATGATGAGTTCATGATTTCATTCATGTTTCATATCTTATATTTCGAAATATCTTTATTAATGTTAAAATGTCTTAATTCTCTTATGTGTGCTTTTTGGTAGGAGTATTTACATGATCTGTATGGCTATTACATTGATAGATCATATCAATAATATTTTAGTACTATTCAATAAACATATAATGTATGCCATGTGTGAAAATAGGTTATTAAATTCTATTTTATTGTAACAGAGCATTACATATTGTAACAAGCCAAGATAATGGGACGGTACGTTATGGTTGGTGTGTTCCTTTTCAGAGCTCTACTTTTTTTAAATTAAATTGAGATTTAATGTGAAGATATAATATCACCGTAATCTTCCTATGAAATTAATGATTGAAGAACAATTGATGAATTCATAATTATATATAGAAAGAAGCTTAGTCCAGGTTGCAGCAGGAAGTCTCGGACACTCCACCACGATTCAAGCCTGGTCGTGGCGTGGAGGCGGCGCTATTGCACACGGGGCAAGGGGCGAGGATGGGAACTTGCCCCATTGCACTGTCCCAAAGTTGGTGGGGTTTTCCTGTGATGCGGACAACCCTGTTGACTATTGTTCTGGGGCACCTACCCAAGGGCGGCACTGATAGCACTCGCGGTGGTTTTTGTGGGTATTCGGCACTATCATGTGCCGTGAGTCCCACACACCACTTGACCCCACCCAGGGCCGGTGAAGGCGCGTAAATGCGTTACGCCGCGTCAAAAAACAAAAAAGAAGACTGGGATAACTGCCAGATAAGACTTCATACCCTCACATTTTACTAACATTTCATGATTATGAATGTGGAGTGACCATGATTGAATACATTTATTTAAAAGACATTATTTAAAGGACAGACAGTTAAACCTTTAACAGACCTTTAACACACAAAGCAATCAAAAATAGAAGCATCTCCTACCGGTGGCGGCGGCAGGTGCGTGGTCTGCCTCTTGAGGTGCGCCAGCGGCGGCGGGTTGTACGCCATGTTCGCGAACACCAGCCGCTCCTCGTAGTCGTACTCGCACAGGATCTTGTTCTCGCAGAGATAGAAGCGATCGCCCACGCAAAACCTGAAGACAAACAAACGTACAAAACTCTATTTTATATTTAATAACTTCTACATCGCCTCCTCCAAGACTGTTGGGAAACTCATTCCATATTTAATTGTATAAAAGTGTAAAAGGTTAATTTGTGTTGATAGGCAGCCATTTTGTTTCATCTCCATGGTTAACCATTGTCAGCTCACCTACTAGAGGGGCGATTGGAATCAAATTCCTAACTTCCGTTATTTCTGGCTTTTCATTGTTTTTTTTTTATATTATGAAGGGAAAATGATAAATCGGGTCAGTGAACTGAAGGCAGCTGCAAATTGAAAAACCAAAAGTTTTGGTGTTGCGTTGCTGGCAGTTGCTATAAGAAAAGGTTCTTCTGTTGAAAAAAAACATAACCACATTCTATTCCAGTCTGCCGATAGACACATGAGGTGCCAGACGTGTAGGGTGCGAGACGGGTACTGCATAAGGATCCAGCGAGTGACTGGTGAAGACATTCTCCAATTTGAAACGTTATTATGTGCATGGTATATGGATAGACTATCACCAACGCACAGTAATAGACTAAATGCCAATATACACATATAAACCAATGAGAGTATCTCGTTAAAAGGATAGTTTACTCGGAATTTAAGTGGTAAATGCGCTACAAGTTTAGAAATGTAAAATCAAAATTAGTAGTAGCTGGTTTTTTTTTTTTCAGATATTAATTTTCAGATAAAAATAAAAAAAAATATCTGAAAATTAAGAGTTAAATATCGGTTAGCTAGTTGACACGAGTTACCCGCTAAACCGGCCCGAAGTAGTATATAACTATGCGTAAGATATTTACATAACTTAATGTATTACATTTCTTTTCTAGAACATATTTTACATATTCAATATATCTTTCAGATAACGCCACATTTTAATGTGATAAGATCATTAAAACCGGCAAATGTTAAAAGACCGAAAAAGCACCGATTTTATCTATATTTATCGTTGTTCACTTGTAACTTTCCGGAAAACAACCGAAAAATGTCTAAGAAATAAAATTTACTATCAAGAGTGAAAGGTCACAAGGCGCGGAGGGCCGATAACGTCACGCGAGTGCGCATCCCTCAATGTGGCAAAACAAAAGGTATCGCTCCACTTCTGCTCGCCACTGGCCGCCCGGAACTGTCCCTGATAGCGCCGAACCTTATCTTTCCCCCTACGTCTTCCCACCACCCCTGACTACCCGCCAACTCTTTTGTTTCACTTGTCACAAAAATTAAGCGCAATAGCTCGGCTACAAATGTTTCTTTTTTAAGGGGCCAATTTCCACCGCAACTCAGTCGATTTCGCCGCTCTTAATTAACTTTATTTCCTGTCCTCTCCGCTCCCGACTTTTGTTTTTGGGGGTTGTCCTTTTATTTTGCTATTTTTT
>JAFELO010001670.1:602746-618955 GCA_017140195.1 Eumaeus atala
GCCGCGGGGCGCCGGCAGATTGCTACTAAATTATTTAGCCGTTTAGCGATATTCACCGTGATATCTGCCGCCCGTACGCTCCAATCGGACAGCCCGCAAATTGGATTCAGATTTCTGCCGGCCGTGGAAATTGATTTGTACGTGATATTTAATAGCCGGCTCTCGGTATTGTTAAATAAATATAATATACGGATGGACTTGAATTTAATTTTGACTGCACGATATTTATATAGACCGTTGTTTACGACTTAGGTTAGTAATAGTAGCACTTGTGCCAATTACTTTCGAAAGCGAAAAAGGAATCAAGTTCAGTTCACTTCTATAGTATACGTAAACATGAAGTATAGCCTATTCCAAGAGACAATTTACTTAAGGCAGAAGTGTCGTGAAACTTGTTTAAAAACTGGGCTCATTTATATAAGTCCGTTGTAGGGAGTAGGAAAGGAGGGCAACGTATTGGCATAGTGATGATGCGGATGTTCATGGGTGTGGTTAGTCGTAAAAATCCTGTGATTGCTCTCATATATATAATATATAACATAAAAAATATAACATATGTATAAGCCAGAATGTCACTCCATCGCCAGGTTTCATGCCCGAATCGCTAATAAAATCTATTTTAATGAAAAGTACTCTACCATGGAGACTTTACTTATATTGTAAACAATGATACTTATAGAGACTGATAGGGTACGTTATTGGTATAAAAATCCAGAATAAAATAGAATTTAGGTGATCTATTTCTCAAGTTTAAAGATTACCAACAAACAATGCAAGACATTCTGGATCAATCTATGCAGACGAAATCGTGGAAAACGTCTTGTTTCGACGAACGTAAAAACTAAAGTTTTGCCTTGCATTTGAGCATATAATATGAATGGAGTAAGCATTTGAATGAATATACAATGCAGTGTACACGTCGCGTGAGATCCACTAACACGGGAAAGGTCCACAACTGACAAATAAACCATCCAGAACAGCTCCAATCTTCGCGACCTTTCTATTATTTAAACACTGCTTCAGAAAGGTACTCGCGCCGCCACTATATTCCAATTTTACAAGTCAATCTAGTCCGTTCACAAATTAGGGGACTGTTTTGTAATAGCTCTTTTTTAGCAACTGGTTAATGTTTTATCAACTTTAAATTCACTAAGCTATTACTAATTTTAAATATGAAAGTGGCTTATCTAAAATCGACTTTTGGGGCATTCGCTAAAAGAAGTACCAAAAATTTGAGAAGATTACCAAGGAATTAAGAGTTCTTTATTACTGAGAGATCCGTCATTTTGGGTTCAGAAAATTGTTTTTGAATTGAACGCGCCTTGCGTTGAGCACTTTTTGGGTAAACAAACATCACGGAACTCGCATCGTCGTCTACGAAGGACGTTCGGTATAAATATAGTTTTTTCGGTATAAATTATAGTTTCGGTATAAAAATAAGTTTTCACTGCAGTCCACGAACTGCCTCTGTTTTTTTTAAAACAACCAGAGACGTACAAAACGCGGCTTTAGTAGTACTAATTGTCAACTAATGGTCCCTGATGGAGAGATCAGGGTCAAAACCTTATATAAAATGCACGAGATATACAAGTCCGGTGAAAGATATAAACAAGTAAAAAAACGCATTAACACACGTGAAAACGTTTGGTAATAAGTTTTAAATTTGAATCAAACACGCACTGTGGTGGCAACCGAATAAAGTGTTTGAACACTGTTTTTCATTTCTGTTTTATATTGAAACAGAAAAAAAGTGTAACAATTTAAGTCTGTTTTCAAAAATAGCTGTTTTTAAGTGTTAACTATTACAGTCAACAGCCTCCCTCTCTACGCCTTTTGCCATTAATACAATGGCGAATTAAACACACATATCTCTAAAAATATGCAAGTAACGTTATAAGTGTTACAGGAATATTTTTTCTTAAGTTTTAATCTGTAACTCTTATGAAAGTGTTGTCGAGTCCCTGGACTATCAAGTACCATATTTGATTGAGATGTTGATTGACTGCTAAAACCTTTTTTTATAAAATTTTTAATAAAATTCGAAAGCTCGTTTTTAATACAATAGAAGTTACATGTATTAATAAATTTCCACTTTGAACTAGCCGGATCATCGCTCAGCTCTCAATAGCCGTGGAGTGCGCGCCAGGGAAATCATCCGTTTACCTTTGTTTATCCGCACCGATTCAACCCGCGTATACAACCTAAACTTACATAAATCTGCTGCGATATTAAACACAATATAATACTTCCAATAATGTTCATTTATCTTTCATTTAATTTAATTAACACGTACGTATTTTTAATGTAGAAAATCAAAAAAATAAGAATGGTTCTATTCGGTGATTTCTATGAATAAGAGAATCTAATCCTGAACAAAATAACCTAATAATATCAAAAATCTTAGTGCTATATAAATTAAGCAACATCATCATCATCATGAGCGGACGTGAATGACGGAGCGAAAATGAAGCGTATTTATATTGAAAATGAAGCGTATTTATATTGAAAATGAAGCGTATTTGTATTGAAAATGAAGCGTATTTATATTGAAAATTATTTCTGGCCTGATCGGGAACTGGTATATAATATACAGATATACGCTTGTCATGTACCTCTGATGAAGAGTACAGAAGAAGTGATATGTAATCTGTTATATCCACTCTTGCTTATAATTTACAAGCACCGCGCCGCGCCGTAGTGTCACCCATGTGACTCCGTTGTTATTAGTCTTAGCGTTATGTTCTATAGGTTATGACCTTTTTATGAATGTAGCTATTATACACAAACAATTTCTTTAATCCGACTGGTACTTTCAGGGCTAGCGCGTTTAAACAAGCAAAGAAACAAAAAAATCGGCTACATTATCTTATTCATGTATAAAATTATCGTGTCCCAATGTCCGTGATATTATCAGCCCTCATCGGTCCATTGCGGGCATAGACCTCTTTCAATTAACGTCAAGACGACCGATCTCCTGGTACTCGCATCCATCCCGGACCGGCCTCTGCACGGAGATCGTCTTCCCACCTGGAGAACGGTCGACTAACACTTTCTTTTCCTAAACGTGGCCTCTACTCCAGAACATTATAGACCTTAGTTTTTAGTTACCTCAATCCTCCGATATGGCTTTACTGATTGTTACTATTTTATATGTACTCATAGTTTCCGTAGGTGTGAGAATCGGCTACTATCCACTTTTTCATACACCTAAGTGTATCACCACTTTAACACAAAAAAATTATTTGGCAAAACAACGTTTGCCGGGACAGCTAGTATTAATGTAGATTAATTATAGACAGTTTTGATAACAATTGTTTAACAATGTTAAATTATTACGATAAATATATATAGCATTTAATACATCAAAGAACAAGAGGAAACAAAATGGATATTTTCAAAAATAAACATAATTGATACGCCGCAGAAAAACAATCAAGTTTTCTAAAGGCACTTTTCCTTTGCATGTAGCTTTCTTATGTAGCGGAAAATTTAATCGCGCTCTCTGTTTCTCGTTCGTGAGTTGAATAAACCATACAAAGACTTAGACGTAGCCCGTCCTTTTCTATCACGTTACAGTGAATATTTTGTCTCACTCTAAAAGAGTCCCAAACTGGACTTGTATTCGATATGGCGGTCCCTGTTCAATTTTTACGGACGTGGTTTTTGACAGGTGGGAAAATTAAATGACTCCACGGCACGATTCGCTTTAAACGCAATTAACAAGATGGACGTCATCTGAACCGTATGAATTCTGTGCGTGTAGCACAGAATTTCATTTTGTATTTCAACAATTAAGCAATTGTTATGACGTTATAAGTCTGTGATGGCGATTATAGTCTCTACAGGCTTCTATGATGTCACCTACTAATCGTAATATGAGAATAGTAGATGGAGAGTATCCTTTTGTATTGGCACACAATTGTGCACTATAACATTAGCCGAGCAGTAGTGGAAATTCGAACAGGATGCTTATGGAATTTATGGAAAACACACCATGAAGACATCAGTTATGCACGCATCGATAACAGGGTGTGTAGACCAAACTAAATTCTTAGAGGAAACCAAGCAATTTTGAACTTGTTTTTGCACAACACAAAACGCATGAATGGAACAGAAAACCGCCACTCCACGATGTTTGAGAGTGAGAAATATCATATGCTCGACCCGACCCTGTTACGCTGCAATGCAACAATTGTGATTCCTCTAAAAATATAGGATACCAACCTGTGATTGCACTGCTGACAGGCGAAGCACTCTAAATGGTAGACATTGCTGCGCGCGCGCATCACCATCTCGAAGGCCGGTATCACTTTGTTGCACGCAGCACAATACCCGGTGTTGCCGAAGAGTCTACGACAATAATAAAACTGAGACTAAAACCATTTCGAATGTAGAAATGGAAGGCAGTAGGTATGGTCGTAAAATTAAAAGCTTCTTCTGGATGGCTTGGCGTTGATTTGGATGACATTGCTCCCAAAGTAGAACTCTATTGCTGAAGTGTATATGACACATGTCACTCATTACAATACTGCAATTTAAACAATGGATTAAAACTCGATTTATTACATTACTTTTTTGCTTTCTTCTTCTCTTAATTTTGTTTTTTTTTTTTTTTAATATCATAAATAAAATAGCTAAATACTTCAATCTGTTTTGAACTTTGCTGGTGGTTCAATTTAATCTAGTGTTAAATGCACGACTAATAAAGTAACACTACCAGCCATCCACTAGCAGCATGCACGGTAATTGTTCTCATTTTACCATAACAACTGTAATGGAATGAAGATGTCGACGCCAAAGTCATGCCGGATCGGAAATTTCTTTTCCTCACAGTTTCTTACAGCAGCTGAGTAATGATGGAGACGTATGTACATCTTAGTGGTAAGGTTTTTATCAATTTACCGAACAGCACCGAATATCACCTGTGACCTGATAGTATTGGACACTTGCTATCAGGACAATCCGACTTCCAATTTGCTACCTATGTAATAAAAATAGAAGTGATGTAGAAAATAAATTTTATAAATTTATAAATAATATTTTGCTTTATCATTATATGTACCTCAGATAGTCCCTTTTACACAAGATCAGGTTGGCCCTTGTGTAAAGCGTGTGGCCGACCTCGCCGAGACGGCAGTCGCAGCAGCCGCACTTGAGGCAGTCCTCGTGCCAGAGCTGGTCGAGCGCCTTCAGCAGGTAACGCTCCGTGATGACCTTGTTACAGCCCGCACATATCTGCGCACAAAATAGTCACCCTTAACAATGTCCTCTCAGCGGAACAGGTGACCATATCTATAGAGACTAGCTAACTGCGCATTACATATTATACTGCGCAAGTGTGTAAGATATATTTTAGCCCACAAATGCACAGACACAAGTGCCCTTTAGTACCTATTGTGATGTGATCCAACACGACCGGTATGGCATGAGGAGCACACGTGACAGACCGTTTAGCCGATGTTCGCCGAGGCACGGTTAGTGTAACCGCCCGATACGGAATGTTATGGAAAATCGAGAAATATCACTTAGGTCCGAGCCGAATTCGAACCCCGTGACCTGTGGTTGGACATGCTTACCACGAGACCACAAGGCAGTCAGTAGTACTATTGCACTTTGTGCAAATATAATTTTCAAAGATACACCACTGACAATGTTTCTAAAATATAAGGAGTATTAACAACGGATGGAATATTTTAAGCATTTTAATTTGATGTACTTGCCAAGTACCTATTTCAATTTACTTACAAAATAATTGCAAAATACTAAATGGAATTAACTCTAATTAAAATATGAATGTACTGTAACTAACAAGTCTTATATGTTTTCTATTCGTAAGAGAAGGAATTTTACTTTTCAATCTTAAAATAATTGAACGATAAGTTTCTGAATGCCACCACGATATGACAAATAGGAGCGGAGTAAGGGGTTGACACCACAGGACACTGCTGGTATAAGATATTCCTCGATATAGTCTGAATGGCTTTACCTGAGGCTGTGGCTGCTGTGTGGGTGTGGAGGAGGAGGTCTGCGCGCCGGCCGGCAGGGGCGACGCCCGGGCCTCCTTGGTCACGTCCATGGCAAGCATCTGCAGCACGGGACTGCCGCCGCTCATGTGCTGCGGCGTCCGCCTCTCGCACTGCACATAAACAAACATCAATAATTATAGGAACCAGGACACGGATATCAGATAGGAAATAGACATACTAAACTCAACAATGTGTGATATTTGACTTGAATAAAATAAGTGGCTGAAGGTTCTACCTAACTCAATTAGCTCCCATATGCTTTAGAAAAGGATAAATAAGCCACAGTCACTAGTATTACCGCTTATAACATAAGTTCCTAGACTTCATTGGATCTGTTATCAGACATTTCCTGGCCCGCCAACCACGACCTCGTCTTTTTATCTGTATCAGGATGTTGTGAACAAAAATTTTATCTATATCAACACAAAATTCCACTTTAACATTGTTTTCTATATTTTACATACACTATACTGTCGTCTAGTGCCTAGCCTAGTGAACGGTCAGCCAACACTTCGTTTTCCCAAACGCATATAAAATCTTTCCATAACACGCCGATCTCCGTGCAGTAGCCGGTCCGGTAGTAACAGGAGATAGGCTATCTTGGCGTTCATTGATGGAGGTCTTTAGCCCCACCATGGTTCAAGCCTAGACGTGGCGGTGGGGCTTAGTAGCCTGGGGTGAACCCAGGCGAAGGCAATTGAACTGAGGGGGATCTTTGCACCCCTCTTATAAGAAGAGGGGGCTTAAAGATCAGGAGGAGGAATCGCTCTCGGTACCCCTCTTACAGGAAGAGGGGACCTTAGAGCAATAGGAGGTGGCATTTTTGCGCACGGGGCGAGGGGCGAGGATGGTAACCTCACCCCATTGCACTGTCCCAAAGTCGGTGGGGTAGTCTTTTAGTGCGGACCAACTCCATCTCTGGAGGTGGAATTGGTCCCTTAGGGGGCTGAATAGGCCGTCGAGGTGCCCTGAAGATCTATTGTTCCGGGGCACCTCAACAAGGGAGGCACTGATGGCACTCGCGGTGGTTTTTGTGGGTATCCGGTGCTATCATGTGCCGCGAGTCCCATACACCACTGGACCCCACCCAGGGCCGGTGAAGGCGCGTAAATACGTTTCTCCTCGTCAACAAAAGAAAAAAGGCCTGTGTACAGCGGTGGACCGATAAGGGCTGATAATGATGATGATGATGATACTGTCGTGCCTTATTCATGAATGATTTATCTAACATTTTATATCGAAGCCGCAGCTGATAGAACAATTATATAGATTACTACAATATTCAATTATTGTTTTAATTCGTACACACAAGTAATTTCATTCTTTAGTTATTATTAAAGTATACAATATTGAAATTGTATTTTACATTAATATAATAAATTACTTTGTATGTTATTAATAGTGTAACTATAATGTGTAATATTATATTCCAACCGTGAATTAAACGATTAAAGAAAATAAACGTGAAGCAAGAAAGTCTTACATTAAACACACAAGTTTTATTTTATTTTTACGCGATTGAGTCAGAAGGAGGGTAATGCTTTTCGAGCGTATCTATGTGAAATTATGTTTGTCCATTTCTTTAGCATACCCTACAACACAAACGGCTGGACGGATTTTTTTAAAGTTATACGTCCTTTGACACATTAGGGAAAAATTATGATAGTAAATTTTTAAGATGCGAGCGCACACCGTCACAAAAAACCGACAGCATAAAGTTAGCTACAGTCAACATTTTGGTTTTTCTCTTGTTACGCCTAAGAATTATAACTTCTAACGCGTGCACATAAATACACACACACACACACTTTGTTTTAACATGTGAGGTTTACTAGATTCGTTTTGATTGAAATATATTTTAAGTCGTCCGAATTCTTCGATTTCATTAGTCATTTGTTACTTAAGAGCCTAAGTAATAGATGGTAGTGTGATTGGTATGTATTTCACGTTACAGATAATCTTAAACAAAGATTGGACTGACATCGTGAAGTCGCTTCTAGTGAACTCTTATATCTCCTTACGTTAGACAGACTTATTTACGTTAAGTAGGTTTTTCAATGTTTTTTAAGAGCTCCTAAAATTAGCTTTTTTATACTATATGTAGGAGATAAATGAGGAGGTTTTACGACTACCAATATCTATAGAGATCCGTATATTTATTATGTGCATGTGCTGCCCTCCATCTCTGCTCCACTGTAATGGATAACGGATACAAGATAAATGAGAAATTTGAGGGATAATTTGTTTATTCAATAACACAAAAATTGTGAATGTCTACGTCAGTTCGAGTTAAATTAGACATGAATGATGTAAACACCATAGGTTTTTCTAAGATTTCATTCGAAAATGGCACATTCTAGAGTCCAGACTTTCACAATACTTGCACAACGCGCAGCCATCAACAATACTTTTACAATACTATGTGTATAATGTAAGGTTACAGTGAACATTAATTGTTCGATATACTTTTACAACACTATGTGTATAATGTAAGGTTACAGTGAACATTAATTGTTCGATATATTTTTACAATACTATGTGTATAATGTAAGGTTACAGTGAACATTAATTGTTCGATATATTTTTTATAGCCTAAGGGGGAAAACGAGAAATCGAATGCTTTTGATGACTACCGACACACACGGACAATTGCATATTTCTTACGCAGCTGCGTTGCTCTCCTATCATCCAATGGGCCAAATAAATAAAATATTTGAATTTTGATTTAAAATATAATGGATATTAATTTTCAAATATCTTACTAAGCCATGGTTAAGCATAAAGTTATCGAAGTCTTTCAATTAGACACAAGCCACAAAAAATAAGCACAGCTAGTGAAGCGGGTAATCAGAACGTGAAACGCGATCCGTAATTTGGCACTATAGCAAATTATGTGCCTTAAATTTCGGATACGGATAAAAAAAAACATTGATTTGAATCCGGATAAAAACTGACCCGTGGTAAGCAATAAAGCGAAGCTCGGACTGAAGTCACGGTTAATTAACACTTTAAATACGAACATTTTTCAATTATATTTGGCGACACAGCGCCATTAACTTTATTACTTCTGCACCATTCTGTACGGAGTGCAGCTCCGACCAAAAATAGACTGTATTACAAGTTAATTTAGGTATTTATTGTTCTCTATTTTACTGTGTTTTTGTATCTGTGATACGGTGTGATTAAAAAGTAGAAATAAAAAACATAGATACTAACGACGAATATGAATGTGTTTCAATAGTTCTTATGTATTCTCATGTAGTCGCTTACTTAATTGTGTCTCTTTGAGAATAAATGTCTATAAACCTAACCTAAATACATAACTTTTGTGCCTTTTTTTATTTTACCATTTTTAGCGATACACGTATGATACTATTAGTGTTATTAAATATTTTCCAGGCGTATTTACTATTAAAAGACGCATTGTAATTGTGTTTCATTAGGTCAAGTGCAATTTAATACTCCCCCAACTTACAACACCATGTATAACCCAAGCCATTCAACCTGAACAAATGCCACATTACCCGTTACGAAGTCCGGTACACGAACAAATTGTCCAAAACAATACGTACTGAGACCGTGACGAATGGCTCCACCGATTTTTGTATGTTTTTGAGAGTCGATCGGATAAATAATAGGTGTCTGATATTGACCGGAAGTATGCACCGTGCCTTCTGAAACCGGTTTCTTTGTGTATTGTTCGTAAATTGGTCTATGGAAATGTCACAACCCTAATTATGTCGATACTATTTATCTTTCCTAACATTTTTTTTACTGCTTTATGCTGGCAGAAGTGTCCAGTATACCTTCATGGGTTACTATAAGACCTGTCGGGTAATGGTCTAGGTGAGATTGTGGTCGATAGAGGGACAGGCCCCCCTCTCCTTTCCCGCAGATGGGAAGAATGCATCCGATAGTTTTTTAAGATTCGCTACTATTATTGTAGCGAATCTTAAAAAACTATCTTGGCCTTGGCCGGGGGATCGGGCTCCCTGTCGAGGGGGGGCAATTCACGCGTGGCTGCTATACTTGGCCTGGCATTATCGTGGGGGGCTGGAAGGTCTTCATAATCATCGGTGCTTCGTATATAAACGTATTGGTCTTTTAGATATAACTAGGAGCGTTGCTTTAAGGTTCAGTTGTGATTTTTCTGTGTATTGTGATAAAAGTATCGAATTAAAGTTATGCGTCGATATGTTGTGTTTATTTACATGTATGCTGATGCACGAGGTTGGACGAAATTGAATTTTTGGTTTAAAAAGAAGTATTTAAGTGAAGTGACAATAAGCGACCGTGGACAATGTCACGTCGATTTTAAAGGCGCATTGTACCGACGTGAAACGACCATAATATGTAAATGAGGTTACGGATGTTGCGAGCTTTCACAAAAGGACTGAATGGAAATTAATTTCATATATGCAAATCGTGAAACTGCTTTCGAATCTTTTACAGGCTTAACCGAGTTCGATCGCTTTAAGTCACATTGTCGTACGGGATATGTAAACGACGATCACGGTTAAAGTAAAGGGATCTCGCGCTGGTGTCATAAGCGTCGACAATTATATACGAATACGAATAAGAATGCTTAATGGTTACACTTGTCTATTTAAGTTTCGTAGATTATGTTTTCCACCACTCAAAATATACTACGTCTTACTTTTGCACTGAATAAGTTATTTTATTATTTTCTACTAGCACAACCACGCGGCTTTACCCACGCAACTCCTTGTCTATTTGTCATCATATATCTTATAACCTTTCCCGATAAATGGGCTATTCATGACAAAAAGAAAATTTCAATTCGGAGCAGTGGTTCTCGAGATCAGCGCGTTAAAAAAAACAAACTAAAAAGTGTGTTATGTAATTTTATTAAATTACATAACACATTTTTAGTTTTTTTTTAAATAATAAATATTAAATTTATTAAATTTATTTCGGTTGTCTAGTTGCACTGCCTGCAACCTGCACCACAACCTGCAACACAAGTCCATATAGTACTTAGCACAGGGCTAGGCTAACGTAATGGGATAAATCCACAGATATTATTATTATTTAGTCCGGCGCCGATGCCATATACTACATACATAGATAATACCGTGCGCGAGCTGCCCTCGATGACAGAGTCTGTCTGGCCATGATAATATTAGTTAAATTAGCTATTCTTAACATTTTCATATCGGGATGTATTTCTTTTCGATCCCAAACCTAACCTCGTCGTCCGACGAGCACTCTTTGCAGTCCCCTGAAGCTGTCATAACTGGTAAGGCTCATCAATAAAAAAGTTATAACTTACTTTAATCTATCACAAATATCAGCATAATTTTTATCAATAAAGAACTCTACAAGTCCATCGTAGCACAAACGCAAAAACTGCTCTCTCTGGTCTCATTGTAATAGTATGGATATCATTCACTGTCTTTTTTGAAAATGGACAGGCCATGAAGCGAGCCATCGTGAATAATTACGGGCGGCGCGGTGACAGCGACATGCCACGGCACTTTGAAAACAATCCGTGGCGAATGCAACCGAGATTAGATGGAAAAAAGATCACGCCGGCCATTAGTATCGACTTTCGAACGTCAATACGCACGAATTAGGCTTTGGCGATACGAAAAAAAAACAACTAGCCATTATCGGTTCGGTTACTGTTTTTCGCATTCGGACACAGATTCTTGTGTATTTATGACACCATTAAATAATTAACTGTTATGGATTTTTTATTGTGTGACTGTCATAACTTTCATGGACTTTAAAATGAAGACGTTTAAGTTTTCCAGAAATGTCTTTTTTTATTGTAGGGATACAAACGAGAAATCGAAGCCTTTTTACGACTACTAACGCACATGAACGTCAGTATAATTAATATGCCGATACGTGGCCCTCCCTGTCATCTCCCCTCCAATTGGCCACCGGTTACTCACAAGCCGCACTAAGCGCGACACCAAATACGTCAGTTTATGCCAGTGTCATCTGAGCGAGTGCTTCCCTGGTCGTGCCGGCCCGATTCCGCTTCACGACATTACCGCTTACTAAAATTGCATTACAGCTGAATCAGATCGACACGGCTTTGAAGGTACCTCACGCCCACATGACACTGCCATGAAGTGACAGCTATGCTATAACGTTTCGAGACGGATGTGGGTATCCTCTAGCCCATTGAGGCGGCCATAGACAATGCATCTACATAAAATCTATATGGATATTTATGATTGTCGATAGTCACCAAAAGGTCAAGTTTCCTCGTTTGCCCCCCTATAATATAAAATAAACAATCATTACATTGTTCGGTAATTCATATTCAAAACTGCACTAACGAACGTACCACGCTAGGCCTACGCATGATACCTATTTATTGTATCACTTCAAACGGGTAGTACTAAATCGACCATCAAATACTGCTATTCGTTGTATCACTACAAACGGGTAGGTATTACAAAATCGACCATCAAATACTGCTATTCGTTCTATCACTACAAACGGGTAGGTAGTACAAAATCGACCAACAAATACTGCTATTCGTTCTATCACTATAAACGGGTAGGTATTACAAAATCGACCATCAAATACTGCTATTCGTTGTATCACTACAAACGGACAGGTATTAGAAAATCGACCATCAATTACTGCTATTCGTTGTATCACTACCAACAGGTAGGTATTACAAAATCGACCGTCAAATACTGCTATTCCTGTATCACTACAAACGGGTAGGTATTACAAAATCGACCATCAAATACTGCTATTCGTTGTATCACTACAAACGGGTAGTTATTACAAAATCGACCATCAAATACTGCTATTCGTTGTATCACTACAAACGGGTAGGTATTACACAATAGACCATCAAATATTGTTTAGACTTTACACAAATGCTATATATTTTTATCTATAGTCGATTTATCCGTGTTGTTTCAGCAGGTCATTAATATTGATTCTGCGCCATACAAATATATCATAATGGTGGAATTTCTCAAATTAATTATGCATGACAGTCTCGTGTCCACACAGCTATTATAAATCAGATAATGGTGGTTGCTAATGTTACCTAATATAAATATCAAGAAAAGCGAGTATATTACAAAACATGAATGTAAAACTATGTAAGCAAACAGTATTGTGGATTGCAAGCAGAAGTTCCTCTGCACTCCACTGCGCCCGTCTGGGTAAATTGAAGGATACGTTGGCCACGGGGGATCCACCAACACCGTAAATGATTAATACAGACGCGAGCTGAGACCAATTACGGACCGCACACCAAATTAGAAACTATTTTCGGCCATTAGTGGCCAAGTTCATAATCAATTATACGTTAAAATTTCACAGTGCTGTTTCGGGAGCTCGCCGTTTGGGTAATCGGTGTTTGTGGTCCCATAGCGAGTCATTATGACGCCGTGCGGACCATAAAGGTTTTTGTTTCGAAAAATTTAATGCACATTTCGAATGCATTCATCTGTGACTTATTAATATAATATCCAACAAATTATTTAATTAAAACAATCAAAAAGCGTAATGTTAAATTAACATTGTGGTTTTAATATGTTTAATGCGTGCAGCTAATAAGACAAATCTCTAGACAGACTAATAGGATTGAGTGCACTCCGCTAATCATAATTCATCAGGAAGATTAAAGAATAAGCGATGCGAGGGAGGCGGCCGTGGGTGAGACAATATGATTGCCACACCTGCGGAGGCTGTGGAGTAACGAGATGGACTGCACTTGGCTATAAATGTTACTATTGTTACATTGCACAATATTACTTTAGCGTAAAAGCTTTCTTAATGAAATATAATAACATCGTTAGTCGTTACATAATATTCAAGTAAACTTGCATGGTATTGAACTTTTATGAATGAACTTTTATATTTTACTAGTGTTCCGCCCAGGCCTCGCCTGTGAATATCACGGGACAAGTGATTATAAAGTAAAACTTTCCTTGGAAATGGCACCATCCTTTAGTGAAAACTGCTTGAAAATTTTAAAATTATGCATACTAAACACTATTCGCTGTAAATTAACTTTGCTTGTCTTAATTGAAATATAAAAAAATTTAAAACAACACATCAGGAAACTTTACTTAAGAGCAAAGCAGTGTGGGCTATACGTGACCACGTCACATGTGTTACGGGAATACGATGGCGTCAAACGCGATCTATGACGTTGTCGCTTATTGCGAAGAGCGACATTTACATAACCCTACGACGAGCTATATGCTATTTGAAATCAAAGCAAATGATCTGAGTATTATCCTCTGTATCACGCGATATCGGGGTCTGGTAACTTAACTAGGGGTTTTGCGCTAATTTTTAAACAGAGCGACCGCTATATGATCTCTGCACCCCAGATTGGAATCTAGTCACTGAGCGTAAATTGGGTCTCGATTAGGTTGAATTCGAAGACACGAATCCGTGTTTCCTCCTGATGTTTTCCTTCAAAGAAAGGGCACTCATAAAATGTGGTTAACTTAGAAAAACTTATTGGTACATGACCGGGATCGAACCTGGGCCACGGGAGTGGAAGGCCGAAGTGTTCACCGTTAAACCAACGAGGCATAAAATGTAAACAATTGTAAATATCACGAAAATATGAACAAGTAGCAGTTGTATGTACAAAGCCTATACGTGTAACATGTAGAGCACTAAGCGGAGCAATTTAGAGTGCGCTGGTTATTTAGCTGATTGCTTTCCTTTAAGCTGTGCCTCCTGCTACGGATACGGCGGGCCTTTGCTTGCGCCCCTCCCTAAGATTCAACTGCTACGTCGACGCGCATCCCGTTTTTAATCCAAAGTAAAGCAACGAGGTATACAATACATACATGTATGTAGATTTTTTGGTGAATTGTAAGGTAAATAGCGGCAGTACAAGTATATGTTTGTACATACACGTGTATTATGTAGTAGTGTATAGTCGTTAATAACAAACACTGTAAGGTTTCTGTACACAATAACATTAGTCTATGAGTGTATTTTTTTTTCTTCATAGCAAATTTATAGGAAATTTTAATAAACGAAAATTAAATAAACGAAACGCATAGAAGGAACTGTTAAACATCAGTGGATTATAATGAGGATCCTTCCAACTGTAAACTAACTATAACCGTCTTATAGGTGTTATCGTTTATAGTTAATTCCCAATATCCACTCACATCCCGCACTATGCGTTAATAGTGTCCGTAACAATGTAACGAACGAAATTCAAACATTAATAGAGTCGAATACAATCGGATGGGCGCATAATCGAGTTAGGTGGTATTCGCCTAAACCCCTATCGCGTAATCTGCCCCATTGTCCGACAGTCGTTGTGTTGATCATAAGGGAGATTAGTGTGGCAATTTCACGTTTATTGTTTTCACGTGTCTCTTGTCAAGTGTCCTTAAGGAGCTGAATGCCTTAGATTCGTATAGATGTTATTCAATACAGTATGATCATTATAAATGAAATGGGTTATATAAAGTATAGACACACATACAGCCATAGACAGTAAGAAATATTATATGTATTAATAATATTACATCTATGGTAAAGACTCAATTTTATAATAGAAATGAGCAGAGAGTAGAGACACTGCCGACTAATGGTAAATTGTAATTCGATAAAATAATTTTAAAAATCTCCATCGTTAATAGCCATAGAGTTCCTTTTCATTTTTTGCTTTCTCATTTTTTGCTCCATCGTGCCTCGTCCACAGATTAAAATAGAGGTCCCAACATAACATGTTTCAGAATCAGAATATGCAAAGAATAATTAATTCGATTTAGTGGCTGGTTGTTGAACCCTCCCGCCGTTTCGTTTCGCGTAATTTTCTACATGTGTCATTGATTGACGTTTATGGGTGCTGTTCCACTACTTGTGATTATTTTTGATGATATATGACCATCCCAAACGATATTTTATTAGAACGAGTGACTCAAGAATATACACTAATTTAGTTTAATAGATTCATATACGATATTTTATTAGAACGAGTGGCTCAAGAATATACACTAATTTAGTTTAATAGATTCATATCGGGTACCTAACAATAGACAGCACACGTTATTTTCTAACAAAATTATATGACTGTGTTGTTAACTAACTATTTATAAGGCACCTAACAGTCATATGAGAGTGCTTATATTATATGACTGTGTTGTTAACTCACTATTTATAAGGCACCTAACAGTCATATGTGAGTGCTTATATTATA